>JAIWVJ010000035.1:0-115492 GCA_024322285.1 Musa beccarii
CTAACGCCACCACGACTGACGCGTAACATTAGTTTCCGGACTGCCGCGACACGAGCTACGCGGAACGAGAACTCCTGCCGCGTAACTAGTTCTCTGCCGCGGAACATTATACGTTCCTTGTCTAGTAGTTACTTGCCTCCTTGTCGTCTTGTCTGTCCCCTAACGCTTTTAACTCGCTAACGCAACATGACTGACGCGCTTTAACTCGCTAACGCCACCACGACTGACGCTACACCGGAATAGCAACACTGCCGCGACACTCGAACTCCTACGCGACACTAGAACTCCTACGCGGAACATTATACGTTCCTTGTCGTCTTGTCGTCTTGTCTGTCGTCTTGTCTGCTTGTTTAGTAGTTGCTTGTCGGCTTGTTCGTTAGCCCAACTACCCTACGCGCCACTAGAACTCCTACGCTTAACATTAGTTTCCGGACTGCCGCGGAACCCCGAACTCCTGCCGCGGAACATTATACGTTCCTTGTCTAGTAGTTCCTTGGCTGTCGGCTTGTCGTCTTGTCTAGTAGTTACTTGTCGTCTTGGCCCCTAGCTTCCGTTCTCAATACCCTGTCGATCAGTCTGCCCACCTTCATTCGTAGTACTGCTCATAGCACCGCGTTAAAAGAATCCTACTACTGCTTGTAAGGCTCGAACAAAGACTAGAGAGAATGAATTCCCCCATTAATGAAAAGAATAAGAATAGAGAATACTGGTACGATCCATTGCATCTAAGACAGAAGAAATAAACAAGTAATGAAACCCTAAAGTAAGAAATAGGGAATAACACTCAGCAGCACAAGAGTAGGTAGGAGCCCTCTAAGAACCAATCTAGAACATCAAGACAAGAAAACACTATTGACAATACCGCCCCTAAGCCTTACTTGACTCTTTCGCTACTGGCATAAAAGCTGCCCTGGCTCTGGTAACCACTACTACTAGGATCGATTGTTAACCTGCCCTTCCTTACACAACAAGTAAGTCTGTCACTAACGCCTTTCGCTCTTTAGTTTGCAGAGCTGGGCCTACCTCTCCTTGGATCAAATCCTTATTTCACCTATAAGCCTTTATTCTCTTTCTTTTATTTCACTCTTGCTTTACGGCCTTTTGGCTTACTTTTCTTACTTTAGATTATGACAAATAAAGAAATCAACTGAGACTAATGCCAACAAGAGTAGAACTCCAAACAAACCCGGATCCTATGTTAGCTCCCCCAGACGCTAAGCCTTCCCTTATTGACCTAGAGCCTTGTTTTCCTGCTTGACTCTTCTACTCCTTACTTGCGCCTACCCATCTTTGAGTGAGAGCCTTCTCATTGTCTCTTGAAATCTACCACTACTTCCTCACATTCCATTATACTGTTTCAAACTAACACCGCTGCCTAAACTCAATACAAAGTATTATTAGAATAAAGAATAGATCCACGGCTGACAAGAATAGAGCTGCTGGTCGCCCTCCTCTATTAGAGTGAAACCACGACTTCTCATATTTCTACTAGGATCGAACACTGCCTAACATCCTGACTATGCTGCTTCTTGTTCTGTGACTCTGGGGGACGCCCTAGAGCATCTACTAATATAATAAATACCGTAGTAAGAGAATCAAACAACCACAAAAAGAAAAGAATTGAGCTAGTGCTTCTCATAACCAAACAAAAACAACACAGGCTTCGACTCATCAGTAGCAGAATCCAACACCAACAACAGGACTTGCACACGAAACAAAGGCTTCCTTTACTATACAAACAAGTCTGCCCTTTCACTCTGTGACTACCGATCTGGAGCCTTACACCCCTTTAACAAGTCTCATAGTTGGTCCTTTCCGTCTTTCGTTTGATTCTATGCTCTACTACTTTTGATTATACCTATATGTGCTAGATCGTCCCTGGGTGAAAGTTCAATCAGTACTGGATTCCCCCGATATGGTACCTACTCTTTGGCTTACCCTTTTCATGCTTTGTAGTGTCGCAGTGGTTCTATTCTTTTTCTCAGTAGGCTTTCAGCACCTACTTATGAGTTATCGTCTTGTTAACTGTAGTTAGTTGAGTTCCTAGTTTCGAGGTTAACGCTTAGCCTACTAAGTTCTATTCTTATACTACTAAGTTCTCTTCTTTAATTCCCCTAGTTCTAATAGTAAGTAGCTAAAGAATCAAAGTAGGCAGCGATAGTTTGAAACCACGCAAAGTAAGACTGAACCGGGTTACATAGGAGCATAGGCTCGTTGGCAGGATACATAGGCTTATAGACAGCAAAGCAAGGTTATTAGTTTAAGTCTGATCGGTCCTAGCTTTCAGCACCTTTCTTTTGTTGTAGTGTTTGGTTCCTCTACTGCTGAGTGAAATGCCTATCAGTATCAGTTTCATTCTCTTATTAGTTCAGTCTTGGTTTGATTCTTTGACTCCAGTTTCCGTCTTTTTAAAGCTGTAGCAGTAGTTTCAAAGTCCAAGTCAGTATGGTGAGCCTTTTTCAGTGGTGAAAGCCCAGGGAGTTTGGTTCTTGTTGGTGGTTATTACCCTAATTCCAAGTTTCTATTTCGATTCTTGTCAGTAGGGCCCAGGTTTCAAGTTTCGTTCTGATGCTTATTCTTTTGATTATGTCTTTTAATCTACTACGCGAACTGGAATAACAGGACATTCTCCGCTTAACCATTCTCACTTTGCAGCGCTTTCATTCTTATATTGACTACTAGAAGTCTTGTCCTACCTATAACATATCATAACATATCATATACTCTATTAGTGGTGTCTTCTGGGTTCATAGGCAATGCTGAGCTAAAGGGGTGGTGGGCCCTAACTTCGAGCATAAGAATAAAAGTCAGTGGTGGGTATAAGGCCTATAATTTGCCCTGTACACGCGTTAAAGCCTTATCAGTACTATCTCAATTCTCTTATGGGTATGGGTTCCAGTCTGATACCTTTTCTAGCATTGCCAGTTTGAAAGCAAGGAAGGACAGCCTTATATTTAGTTTTCAAAGAAGGCGCTAAAGGGGTGTTATATACAAATGCGGATGTTAGATCCGGGCAGCAAGGATGGAAGGCGGAAAAGTCAGATGGGTGTTTTTGTTTGAGAGCGAAGCGGGGCAGGCTTAAAGCAGGCTCGAACTCAACCATGGGCATAAGCGTTGAAGTCATAAATATCCGAATCAAAAGCAAGAGAGGTAGTTTGAGCCAAGAGGAAGCTAGCTGATCAGTTGAGGGAAGTCTTAAGGTTTGGGGCGGTAATAAGTAAGGCGTGGACTACCGGCGAGTCCGGCTTGGCACCGATGTTAACTGAACTACTGAGGCTTGTCTCTTAGTAGGGACGGTGTAAGGCTTGGGTAGCTGCAGGAGGTAGTAAGATTCACTGCTTGGGGAGCTTGGTTTACTCTTTTCTCCTATTAGTAGATGTGCGAGATCATACCCATATTATACAGTCTTGGGGGGTTCTTCGAGATGGTAAATGCATTCTCACTAGTGGCAGTGGAGGCCTTGTTAGCAGCAGGCTTTCATCACCTTGTTGAATTCCAATAGGCACTATACAACTTTTATTCCCAGTTGAGAGTTAAAGCATTGTTTAGTAGCTGTGCCCTTTTGAATCAGTAGCTACATAATAAAGGGTACGCTGTATCGCATCCCAAAGTTGTAGTCTTGTTAGTGTTGGTATCAGACTCCAAGTAAAGGGGTCAAAGCTAAGATACTAACGACCTTAAGCAAACAAGCAAGGTGCTAGGTCCGTATGGAAAGAATACAAGTAAGCAGCGACAGGCTCATAAGAAGTAGCCAATACTCCCTCTCCCCGCCTAGATCCTAATTCCTCCCTCTTTATTCTTATTACATTACTCAAACTCACTATTTCTTCAACATATGATTTCAAGTCTATGCACTACATCGTACTACCTTTGTATTAGAGCTCGGCATCTAAGAGTGCAGCAATACAGATAAGAGAATGGAGCTACTGAGAACAAGGCTTCATAAATAAGTCAAAGGTTTGAGCACGAAACATAGGCTTCAACTTGGAACTCGGACTTCCGCTCATGCTTCATAGCTCATAATAAGGGCTTCGACTCGGAACTAACAAACCAACCTACAAACATGGGCTTCGGCTACTGCTTCTAGAGCTTTAACTAAGAAGTAAGGACCGACCACGCATATAAGAATAAGAAGTCAAGCCGGGCCTACCTACCCCAACACATAAGAATGAGGCTTTCCTTTCATTCGACATCAGATCCTTTCGCCCAAACCAACACCCGCCAAGTGACAAGTCATTTGTGACGCGGCAGTCTTACTTATACCACTGGGAATGCGATCACTACTTATTAGACTTGAACTTACTAACTAGCAACTCAACTACCGATAAAAAGAATAAGGTTCTGAAAGCCTATTACTGATGATCATAAAGTAGAAAAAGAAGAAGTCCGGTATGATCCAGTGAATATAGAATCTACCGGAAAGAATGGCTGACAAGGCTTTGTTCCTCTACTCTAGGGAAGGCTCCAATCTCTTAAGTAGGAAATCAACTCACTCCTATAAGCATAACTACTCCTATAAGAATAACTCTACAAAAACTCATAATCGCTACTTGGGCATGAGAACACACAAGATGAAGTTGCTTGTTAGCTCGAAAGATGAAGTGAAAGAAAGCTAAGGAAGCGAAGCAGTTAGGTCAAAGCCTGCAATAACAGGTAAGGAAGCAAGGGAACAGCGTAAACAAAAGAATAGAAAGAAGTATTAGCTAAAGAAGTATTAGCAATAAGATAAGTATTAATAGGAAAAAAGGTGGAGCTCATAGAAATCTAGAGCCAATAGAATAGGAAGCAGTGTAATTGAATCTCTATTTCACGCATCCTTATATAGTTATGGAATTGAGCAAAGCAGGAAAAGGTTGGAGTCTAGAAGATAAGAGAATATTGCCCAAAACTGTAAGCATTAATGAGCAGAACTCGCCATGCAACAGAATTGGTTTAGTATGAGTTATGGGTTATAGTTTGTTAGGGCAGTGTTAAAGCTAACCTCTAGGAATCGTACCAATGAGTTAAGGAATGAGGGAAGGGATAGTAAGTTGAAGATAAAGTCAGGCAAGGTTTAGGTTCAGCAACGAAAGTCCTATGGGCAGTGTTCGATCTGATATTTAGTAGTTCAAGGCCTATCAATAGTAGATTCATTCTTGTTAGCACCAGCTCCGTTCTTCCCAGTAGTGATTTCAACCCTAGAAGCTGTAGTCATAATTCTCACTTAGAATATTGATTCCGAGTCAGCGCCTAGAAGGCATAAGGTTAGGTGTATTAGGGGAAGCCTTCAATGAAATGATTTAGTTATGCTGCCAAACCCCTAGAATATCGTACTTGATTCCATCTTACGAGTTCCATTCTTCTGTTACTAACTCCCCGGAAAGGCATTCCTAGACTTTCTCCTATGATTCTATACTTGTAATTGGATTATTATGGGTGCTGGTGTCACTCCTATGCTACTTAGTTCAACTCTCACTTGCCTGCGCCCCTACCTGTTGTAGTGTTGTTTAGCTCGTTATTTGTACGAGTATCCTTTGCCTTTTATTGGTTTCTCGGGGCCTTAGTCTTATGGCTCTTCCCAGCATCCTTACCTTTCGAATTGGATTCTTTATTGACGACTTGTCTTTATTTACTACTTTCAAGAAATAGGCTACGGTTGTCGAGCCATCTTCGCTGCCCTTACTTTTTGGTTGGAGTATTCCCTTCCCGACTCTCTTTCTTTTACTTACTCTTTGAATTTCGTATATGCCTTGCTCCACTCTCGTACTAACAAGTAGTATTGCCTCTTAGCCCGGCCCTAAAACCTAATACTCTTTGGATTAGCCCCAAAGCCTACTCCTTACATTCGACACTGGTAAATCAACTACCAACTATCAGATCGAAACACTACCTAATAAAACGGAAAGTGGATCACAGGAAGAAACACTTGACTATTGGAATGAAAATACAACCAGTCAGAGTGGAACCAGTGCCTCGTAGAATCAAACTTGCGATAACCAAGAATCACTCCGGTGCTTATAAGCCTGCTCTTTCCTTCTTTGATTCGGATTTGCCTCTATCAATATTACTTTACTGTGTTTCTAAGGCTCATGTTAACCTCTCTCACTCCGGGTGGGTGTCCAGCGATCTAACAATTGAACTCGGGAATCACACTCTCAAGTCATATACATCGTAATAGGAACTCGGTCTGTGACTACTGATTGAAATTCCCTAACCACTGCATCGGATCCACCAAGCGAATGCTAACTACTAAATAGGACAAGCTACTAGCTAAACCATAATAATAACCCCCCCGCAGCGTAACAAGACTTATGCTCTAAAGTCACTCTTCCCTTTACTGGCTATCAGCCTATATCCCTTGACTCCAACTCTGCTTTTACTAACGGAAAGTCTGCCTTCTCGGACTCCGATTCTTACTATCCCTTATATTGATCTGCCTCTACTAACCACCATTCTTACTAAACTTCATCTAAGTCCACATCGACTCCATATTAGTAGAAAATCATATTGATTATGAAAAAGCAGTAGTATTTCTTAATGGAGTTCATTTCAACGAAACTGGGATGAATAGTTTAATGGGGGGAATGTTGGAAAATATTTAGAGACAAATTCATGAAAAGCAGTAGATCCATTCTTAGAAAAAGGAAACTCGGCCTAAAAGTAAGGGCAGCGTAGGTGCCAGTTTGTTTGGGATAGGTGATTCTCTTTTAATGTGCTGCATCATACCTCATACTAATATAGAGAAACCAACCCAAGTCTCCTTAACTCGATTACTAAGAAAAATAAACCAACCCAAGGCTTGTACTGCGCCTACTGGATCGTACCCCGAACACACTGCCGCTACACACAGAGACAGGACTGGGGCATAACAGCAAATAATGTATTTCTTGTTTTTTCTTATTTCTCTTATGTCGTGTATTGAAGGCGAGAGCCTAGGAGTGACAAATGAAATACAGATTGGAGTTTAGGATAATAAATAAGAGCGGAGTGAGACAAAAGAAAGGGCAGCGAAAGATGGCTGACAAGAAAGGCGGAGGACTCTATAGCTAAGGAATGTCGGGCTACCTCGAACTAGGTATTGAGGGCATTAGTGGAATACTGAAAGGTGTCGTACAGAAATCAACTAAGAAATTGAAGGACTAGATAAAGTCATGGTAGCTTCAAGGCAAGGATCCGATCTATTTAAAGAATAAAGTGAGGTATGGCAAGTAAGTTTGAATCAGTAGCTCAGGTCCCAACTCGAACTAAAGAATCGAAGTCAAGGGCAGCGAAGAATGAGCTGCGGGCTATAGTTTCATGAATCAAAGTCATAGTTGGTGTGTAGCTATGGTCTCATCCTTGTCAGCAGCGGGTTGATTCCTGTTAGCATTGGTTTCATTCATGGTTCCTAATATCAATAAGATAAGTCAGTGTTTTTCTTCTTATAGTAGGGGCGGGCCCAGCAGCTTAGTTCCTCTTTCCTAGTAGTTTTCTTACTTCTTTGTTTCAAACTTGGCTTACTGAGGCTTTCAGCACCTTGTTTCATCAGTTCTATTATATAAGAAATCATTGGACTGGATGAGGCTTAGCTCATAATAAAGACTTCCATTGCTTACATCTAAATCATATATGTTAACTTATTATGTTCCTCTTTGCTTTCAAACTGATGCTACAGCTATCAAAAGACTGCAACTGGTGCTAACAAGGCTTACCTACTCTTACATAGCTGGGAATACAAGCACTGCTAACAAGGCTCGAACCTAAGAAATCGACTACTACTTCCAATACTGAACCCGGGCCAGCAATAACCTAACAAAAAGGGGGAATCACACAGGGGCTTCTCATAACCAACCTAAAACCAGGGTACTGAAAACAAGGATCGAACTGCTGTTAATCAGAATCAAACACTATATAATAAGTAATTGAACTCTATTTTGGTTCCTTTGTTCGTGCGTCAGCGAGCCCAACAGTAAGTAGTTGTGCGGCAGTGAAAAAGCCTTACTTGCGCTTCAAACCGGCACTACTTGACCTAAACCCTTACTCTATGGTTTGAGTCTGCTTTTATCCACTGTCAACTGGAACTAGCCCGCTTGCTGCTGCAACTTACTTAAATACTTCCTGAACATTAAACAAAGAATTCCTTCCTTACTAAAGGACCTGATTTGAATGAATATGTACCTAAACCGAGAAACTCCCTTGTAACTGACCCGTAAGCCGTTGTTATACCTTCTTTCTGACTTGTTCACTCCTGAGGATTGACTCCCCTGGACAGGTTCTATATTTACTACCCTGTGCCCAACTACCTTCTATATGAACTTCGCTACCCAACTACCCGAATATGGGGCTAGCTCATAACTTCATTCTACAGTGGAAAAGTAAATAGGCAGCTTCATTCTACAGTGGAAAAGTAAATAGGCGGCTAAGCTAGGAAGCACGATGTTTACTACCCTACAAAGAAAGTAGTGGTTCGAAGGCGGATATCTCATCCCGGGCTGTTTAAGGAATTACTGCAGATATCTCATCTAAGTAGTAATAGAATTCAAGTAAGTAGCATCGGTTGCTCTACCTCATAACTCTCAAGTAAGTAGCATCGGTTGCTCTACCTCATAACTCTCAAACACTGGAGTAGTACTGGCCTATTTCCTACCATTGACTCCCCCGGACATGCTCTCTATTTCCTACCATTGACTCCCCCGGACAAGGTTCTCTATCTCCCGAAAACGGAACCATTTGCTGCTGACTTCCCTGATCCTCATATGGTTTCCTTCCAGCAACTCCGATTCAACCTCAACTCGAACTACTGCTTCTCTTTTTCCAGCTTCTAATCTGGTCAGCTCGTTCTTCGCTGCCCTTATTAACTTTCTGTTTTCATACTTAATGGCAACACCGCTGCTTACCACTCCTGGTCTTGGTCCTGTGTTTGGGATCTGTACAAGTTATTACCGCCAAACAAATAGCATTATAAGTAGTTAACACCGCCAAACAAATACAGGAAATAATCTCTTATATAGTAGACCACTTTTGCACCCAAAGGAAGGGCAGCTTTGAATGAGCTGGTTATCTACTGAATTGCACCCAAAGCAAGGGCAGCTTTGAATGAGCTGGTTAGCTCTACTGAAGGATTTTCTCGTCAACAATACCTATAGCTTACTTGGCTTGTTTAACAGATGCGCTTGCTGCTGACCTATCCTTTCAGAACATAACCGACAAGACAAACTGCCAACACACCTTTACGTGGTCCAAGCATTAAATAAGTAAGTGGGTCGCTTTATGCTTTATGTGGTAAAAGTATGAAACCTTGTTGCGCTATGACTAGGTATACTCAATGAAATGATTTAGAGTCAGGCAGAACAAGCAATGAACTGCTAAACAAGTAGAATAGATGCACTTCTCCTAAATTATGAAACAAGCCAAAGTGCTTATGTGAGCTATCGGGGTAACGCGCTAACGGCTAATTAGAATAAAAAGAAATAAATGAGTTCGGAGGTTAGGTTACTTCTCTCAGTGGGTGCACTCACATTCTCTTCTTTGAAACTAGCAATGGAACTAGCAAGTTTGTTTTGGAGTGAAAAGTAAGTAGTGAGGGGAGTTAGGTGACTGACTCTTTCTTTTCTCTCATGTGCTGGATGGATTCTATTCCTTAGAGTAGGGTAAGTAAGGGCAGTTTATTCATATTGATTTCTATACTATGTGCTTGAAATTCTATTGGGTAGCAAGCAAGGCAGGCGCTAACACTTACTTCTTGGGTGCTTACGTGAGTTCATAACTTCCTTACTGAAGAGAAACTCCCCGACATTAGTTCTTATTGAATAGAAATGTTGTGCACCACTGATTATAGATCTTAGTAAACAAACTACTGCTAACTGCCTGGCTTCCACTAATAAACTAGAATGCCAAAAAGCAGCCTAAGAACTTTTCACTTGTGCCAAAAAGGGAATGCCAAAACCGGTGTCGCACGATCGATTCCATTAAGTAGTCCTGGAATTGAACTTTCACCGAGTAAACCCTCTTCTGATTGACAGCTTTAGAGAGTATCCACCTGCATAACAAAGAAAGAGTAGGGTTGATTTCAAGCAAGCTCACTGCATAACAAAGAAAGAGTAGGGTTGATTTCAAGCAAGCTCAATAGTAGGAATTTACCTCTGTAGTCTAAGAGACAAGCAGACCCTCTCATGCCAACAGCAGTAACTCAGAGAAACCAAAAAGGAGGAATTCCACTCTTTATTGACCAACCCCAGATACTAGGTTTTAGCGAGAGCGAGGCTTTCAGCACCTGTGTGCGTCCATCAAGGGGCCAAGACGACAAGCAACTACTAATGTTGCGCGTAGGGTAGTTTGGCTAATGAACAAGCAACTACTAAACAAGCAACTACTAACGACCAAGCAACTACTAATGTTGCGCGGTAGCGAGTCCCTAGCGTTAGCGAGTTAAGCGCGTTAGCGAGTTAAAAGCGTTAGCGAGTTAAAAGCGTAGGGTAGTTTCGCTAATGAACAAGCTACTGCTAATGTAGCGCGTTAGGAGCCTGCAGTTAAAGCGTTAGCGAGTCCCTAGCGTTAGCGAGTTAAAGCGCGCAGGAGTTCACACTTGCTTCATGCACTACATCGTACCCGACCCGCATAGCACTGGATGGATTGCCTCGACCCGAACCCTTTGTTATATGAGTGCAATTTCTCGTTTCATCCCGAGGCTTTCAGCACCTTCATTAGTGAAAAACTGGAACTGGCCTATCACTTACTGCCCGGAAAGCTTATCTCTAGGCCTAGGCGCCATCCCTTGTTTCATCATAAATGTAATCCTATAGAAAGATCAATACTTAATTTAGCCAGCTCACTTTCTTCGCTGCCCTATTGTAAGATCTCTCTTGTTTATCAATTCACTTTATCAATTCCTATGGTGTTAAGTAAACATCATTCTTATTGGCACTATCCGTAAGTAAACTAGAATATCTATATGCATTATTGTAGAATATCTATATGCATTATTGCGGTAAGTCCACTCTATTCTTTAAGGCAGGAGCACAGTCGATCATAGGTTGGCAAAGGGGAATCAGCTGTTGAAAGAGAAGAAGCCGGGTGCTCGTGCTCCATAGGTGAAATTCTATACCTCGACTCGCCTCACCGTACTTTCTCACTCCTTTCCTTACCTTACTTGAGAACTTGAACTGGCAATTCTACTGCTTTACCTGCCCTGGTTGGTTAAGAGCAATCGTACCTATTCTTTCTATTCTTAGTAGAGTACCCGTTTGTTCTAACTTATAGATGGGCTAGATCTAGTGCATTCCTATACTTAGTGGTTCAATTCTGTTAACTTACTTTAAGAATAGTGAGAGGGTATGATGTAGCGCATTCCCTTAATAACTAATAAACCCTAGGGCTAGATCTAGAGGGAATGAATACTATAGCTATTGGGTACGATCGAGCGCATTAACGTCAAGTTGATCTCGACCCCTCGTTTAGTCTATCTATTTCGTAGGAGAGGAAATGCAAAGAAATATGAGTTAACCCCGACCCGAACTGTATTGATTCGATATGCCCGGATTGATTCGATATGCCCGATACCACCTCATGCGAGGCACCTACATCTATTATACGAGGCACCCCCCATAGGCACAACTCCGTATGAAACCAGTCAGAATCAGAATTGAACCCGCCAGCTCACACTTCGCTGCCCTTAGCAACAGGAGCTCCAGGTATTAATAAACTCCTTAGCAACTATACTATGAATTTACCGCTACTCCGCAAATGACTACTGAAATGCGCTATTGCGGTAAATGTAGTTCCCATTTCTTCTTCCCCTTTGCCAACAACTATCTACTTTCCTTCTACTGTTTCTGATCTCTACTACTTCACTTCACTCGATCTGCTCTTACTGGATACTTAACTCTTACTAGAACTGGCAATTCATAAGTTGATGATCTAGCTTGTTCACTGCCCTTGCCCGAGTGGGTTGAAGCAAAGTGGATCTATAATGCAATACTGGAATGCTGGTTGAAAGAATTGAACTCGAGCTACTGGAGCGGCTGAGTCAAATGAGAATTCAGTAAGCAGGTATGATCGAGTGCATATAGTAGAATAGGGATGGATCGAGCAGGCCATAGTCAATAATTGGTAGCTAGATTCAATGATGATAGAAGGAAGTCCCTAACTGCTCTCGCTCTGACTTATGGATCTGACTTAGAGATTGGATTTTGCCCACCTCTCCTATGTCTACAAATACTTCTTTCGCCTGCATCCTTACACTTCACTACTGATGAAACGGGCAAGGAAGCACTAACAATGGTAAAGCAAAGAACTGATCTCGTCGACCTAACTCACCCGTTGTAGTTGAATGAAAACGGATAGGCGGCAGGAGCGGTTGGTAGCGAGGGTTGTGCGACAGTTGCCCGGGTTTGATGAAGAAGGATGCCTAGTGCTAGTCTAGTGTGAGGGAGGTATACCAGAGCAGATGCAAGCGGGTATCTAGGGCTTAGGTCTGAAAGGGAAGTATCGGGTGCTAGTGTTTCTGTGCAAAGATCGGATTGAACTCCGGGTAGTCAACTATAGACCAACAACTTGAAATCTGGTCTTCCTTCAGGTCTATGTATTGTCCCGCTGTAGCTATACGCTCAAACTAAGTAGTAGAGTTTTCAAGTAAGCAACAAGTAGGTATGCAAATGAAAGTGGTGTTCGAGAAGAAGCAAGCAGCGCCAGGAAAGGAGTAATAAGTGCCAAAGTAAGTTGTTAGAGCTGTTTCAAGAGAAGAAGCTGAAGCCGAAGCCGAATCTCATGCCCAATCAGAGGTGAAGCGGTGAACAAGTAAGTAGCAATTCATAACTTCCAGGAGAGGCAGGGCAAGACAAGAAGAAGAATGCGCTTAGCCAGCAGAGAAGAAAAGAATCTAGTTTGACATTAATAGAAGAGTAAACTCCAAAGCTTGAAAGGGAAAGAAGATCAGTATTACTATGATAAAAGGAACTCTATAAAACCTTTTTTCGGTTGATAGCAAATATCGGCTAAAGTTGTTCCGTCCGTGTCTAGGCAGGGCTGCTATTTCACCTCTTTCTCGCCTACCTTCCCTCTGTACTGGATTCGGTGTTAGTTAGTTGTTACCGCCAAACAACTACTAATGAACAAGCTACTACTAGACAAACAGACAAGCAACGAACAAGCTACTACGAATGGCAACAATGAACTTCTTTCCTTCCCTAACCAACACTTGATTTGAGAACTACTAGAACAAGAACAGGGTTGGCTAATGACAAGCTCGAAACTCCTAACTCGCCCAGCAACTACTACCAACAACGACTAAGGCACAGCTATGGACCAACTTCTTCCAATTTATATAGTAAAGTATTATAGGCATGAAAGTAAGAGTGCCAGACACTAGTGTTAGTTTGAAAGCGAGGAGAGGTAGAATCAATCCAAGACTGCCTTATCAGTTTGCGAGGCAGTGATAAAGTAAGGTTAGAAAGTTCTCCTTAGCTACTAGGCAAGAAAGACAGAAATAAAATAGAGGAAGCCTACTATTGATCCCAGAACTACTACTACCGGGGCCAAGCAACAGTCAGAATGAAACCAGGTAAGTATTTGTATAAGCAGGTAAGATCTAGCGCATTAACTACTAATATCAGAATTGAGTTATATACTTCCTAGGCGCGTATACTAATGCAGGGAAGCTGAACCTTAACTTACATCCAGTCCTGTTCTGGTTCTTGCTTGTCGTCTTGCCTGTCTGCTTGTTTAACTAAACTTTTGGTCATAGGTTTCTAATTCTTTAATTCCAACTTTCCAGACCAGATAGGAGTCTCAGAGTTGTGGTAACGGGGTATTTCTTCTTAATCTTATAAGAAAGAGGAAATAAGAAACTAGATGCTTAGGTGTTGTTGAGTTATGTATTAGTACTAGTAGATGTACTGGATTTATTGATTTCCTTCCCGAGTGGGTTGAAGCTAAGTGCTCTGTTTTAGGGAGCTAAATTAAGTATATAGTAAGCTCAATTAAGTATATAGTAAGATGTACCTCTGGCTAATTCTTCTGCTTGAGTTCCATTCGCCTTACTTAGTATATGTATCATTCTTTGACTCAGTAGGATCAAACTCTCCTTTCGAACGTAACTGTCTGCTGAAGAAGGAATTGACCCTGACCGATAGCACTAAACTTTCCTTACCGCTGAAAAGCCTGTGAGATACCCCCGCGGAACCTTTTCAATCGACGAGATCAGTTCTTTGCTTTCCCTTTGCCTGCTTGGCCCCGAGTTTCAGAAGTTCTATTCATTCTATTATATATAAGAGAGAATTCAAGTGTTTCCGGACACCTATAAGAATTGACCAGCTCGCGATAGATCCATCCCTATTCTTCTCTGTCAACTAAAGAAACTTGAGAAATGCATTCGTTGCTCCATTAGAGGTACCCGAGCAGACAAGCAAGCGGAGAAGTAACTACGACTTATGGCGCCTATTTCAATTCGAACTTCCACACTTTAGAATGCCTCAACTACAAGATCTGCATTAGCAGTAGGATCCGCAGGAGGGCGAGAAGCAGAGGTCTCGGGCGCTCACAGAAGAATGAGCTCCATAGAAAAGAATTGGGTAATCCAACATCCCCAAGCATGAAAGGCAGGTCTGAAAGGGGAGTTTGGGCAATCAGCTAGTAAAAGAGCCCGAGGTAGATTCGATGCTCTAGTATTGACTGGCAAGAACAGAAAGGTATAAAACTAAAGAATCAAACCAACCGGGAAGGGAATGCCCGGGAAAGAAAGAAAGAGAGAAAGACAGAAATTAAGAAAGAAAGTGCTATAGTTCTTGTTCGATAAAACCTAAAGGGATAGTTGCATTGCAAGAGAGGAACAACAGTTAGATTAGCTAGTTGCCGGAGTTAGATGAGGCCATAGGTAGAGGAGAAGAATGAAGTTGCTTATATCCTTTAAGAAGAGAGTTAAAGTATTGCCATGCCAGAGGTAGCTAGCCTGGAGTGAAAGGCTTCAACCAAGGAGTTGGGGCGAGAAGAGATTGGCAAGGGAAGCTGTTGGAGTGGAGGTTAGAAATGAATCAAGTAAAGGCTTTGAAGCGGGAATCAAGTAAAGGGTTTGAAGCGAGGGATGCGAGTATCCGAACTGACGCTCGAGATTAGGACTTGGCAATTGATGGCTCCGATACCTTAGGCAAGAATTCATACTTGAACTTATAGGCCTTAGAAACAGTTATTTCTTAATGCTTTTATCCAATGCATGCTCCGACATTACCCTTGCTCGGGCTACCCCTTTGTCGATACAGAAAGAAGCTTTTCACTGATATCCTATTCTTTCTTTATCTTGAAAATAAGATGATTTCTCTTTCTAATAAGATTGAACAAGGGGCCAAGACGACAAGGAACTACTAATGTGTAGCGTAGGAGTTCGAGTGTCGCGGCAGGGCCGCTCTAACAAAACAGGCTAGTGCATTGAGTTTTCTTGCTAATAGTATAAAGTATATATATATAGTATCAATATAATAGTATAAGGATACAATTCCCTTAGCGAATGGGTTCTACAACTCCCTTAGTGCATGGGTTCCTCCCTATTTCTTCTTCCCTATTTACTCTTCCACTCTCTTTATCCATTTCTTCTTTATTCCCTGACTCTCCTCTGCTTTATGCTCTTTATTCACCTACTCAAAAGTCAAGATCTTCCTACTACCCATTTCTTCTAGCCCGCTTAGACCCAATGCCAATGTACGAATTGAAGACCGTTTCTTTCTTCTAAGGAGTATTGTATGGTCTTATAGTAGGTTAGTGACCGGCCTCCATCATAGTAGCTTGTCAGTTACGCGTTTTGGGGTGCAAAAGCTAAGCGGGTTCGAGTTTCGTTTATAAGTTGTCAAAATCCCTGTATAAAGCACTCGGTAGGTAACGTTCCAGGCCTTGTTCTTGTTTCAGTTGAAGAATATGAAGCTTTTGTCGGGGCTTTCCAAAGTGGTGTTTCAGTTTACTAATACACATACAAATATATGGATCGGAAAGTGTTTGTAACCAAAGGTATGGGTAAGGTAGCTTTAAGATCCAACAGAATCAACAGTTCTAGTTTTCTCTATAAGTCAACCCTTATCTGTTGAAGCAAGGTATCGTGGAGAATGTCAAGTTCCTGGTTCTAGAATTCGAATAAGTAGTTTCCGTTTCAAGATCAGTAGTAGGAACAGGCTACTCTTATTTGCCCTAACTTATGAAGCTAAGCTCCCTTACGTTACGCGCGAGCCCCGTAGTTGCTTATCAATTAGAGTTCCCCTCCAAGCCCTAGGTCCGATAGAATAATCCGGTAATCAAGGATAGTTCAAGATCTAGATTCCTGTATTGTTCGGGTGCGAGTACCGTTCTAACAAAAGAAGGAGCAAGTCCAGTCCAGGTCCAGTTAAGGCGACAAGTTAATAAGCAGTTTCAAGATCTTATGCAGGTTCATAATATTGAAAGTTTCCAACCAAGAGAATCTACTGGATAAAGATAATAAGATGTTAGGTATCGAGTTGCAAGATCGGGAACACGATAAAGAGGCAGTTATAAAGTCTGCAGCAAGGACAGGAGTCGTTTCAATGAATTCTGAGGACAGTCCTGGCCCAAGCCCAACATATAAAGCTGTAAAAGATGAAAGTATACTACAGAAGATCACAGGATCCTGAAAGTCCAAAGTTGTTGATAGATAGGGATAGGGGTATTGATTGTATAGAAATAGGGTAGCCACATAGATAGATAGGTAGCGCCCTTAGCCTAAGTTCAGTTGTCAACGAGATCAATAAGTAGCTGTGCACAAAAGTGAAGGCGAGTTTGACTTTTCTCTATCCTCTTTAGCCTATTAAGAATCTACGGTTAAGTCAGCAAGAGGTCATTCTCAACTTGAAGTTTAGATCGTAAATGAATCAATTCTTTCTGGCATGAGGTGTGTACTTCGAAATGAATGTTTCACAGTACTCGGCGTAACAAACAAGTCAGGGAATAAACAACTAAGCTATAAACAAGTGCAAAGACGGAGCGAGGATGGGATAGTGCAAGAGAACTGGCAAGCCAAATAATGGAATTCCGTATTGTATATAAAGGAACCCTGTCATTATTGAATCAGAGGTATTGTGTTGACAACGAGAATGTAAGCAGCGAGCGGAAAGTCTAGTTCTATGATTGGCTTTCCCTAGTGTGGTGGCCTTCTAAGAATAATATGGATTATAATAAGTATCTTCAGCAACAGATGGAGCTGGGTCTTTCTCTTAGGGTTCGAGTTAAGTCATATCAAGAAGATCATCTAGCTCGAATCGAATACCCACGTAGCGATTAAGCGGTCAAGTGCCCAGTCCCCTTCTGTTCGAGGTGAGGAATACTGATCTTAATAAGGATAAGATGTATAAGAATCATATGGATCAGATGATTGATTCTAATCTTCAGTTTCATCCATATTAGTTGGTGACGAAGCATTGAGTTCGGGGAATATTTGATCAAATACTTTGAACCGAGGTGTGAATGAGTTTACTATAGGATAGAAGCAGGATCTGGATCTGATGCGGGAACAAGATCATCTGCTTTTAAAAGATAAGAATAAAGATAAGGGATAAGCCGCTTTAGAAAGTATTGTTCCAGAAGTAGAAGAAGCTAGAAGTCGAAGAAACTTGATCGGGAGAAGCAGCAAGACTAAGTGCGCTAACTAGAGTTGTTTCAAAGTGCTATCTTACCTTAGATACTCTGCGTCGGGAAAGAAATATCAGGGTCCTTTCGAGAGTTATGGTCCAAATCGTAAAGATGGGTTTACAGCATCGTCAAAGAGCTTTCTGTAAGCGCAAGTCAAAGCAGCTCACGTTAACACTGATGCTTAGCAGAACAGAACGTCTTGTTTCATTTCATCCTGCACAATAACTCTTTTTTCATCTGCATGCCAACTAAAGCGCTACACCTGACTGCTAAACAAATTCTCTCTGTTACTGCTGCCTTTCAGAACAAATATAATTAACCCCGCCCCGAGGTTGCTTTAATCATTGAATAAAAGAAATATGCACCTCATATGATAGAATACTGTAAAAACACTGGCTTTCAGCACCTTACGATTTGCTAGAAGAGTGGTTTACCCTGGCTTAACCAGAAATAGGGGTTTCTCTTAAGCCAACACCGAGTTTAGTAGTGGTCCAAGCATCTTCGTTCAGTGTCAGTGAGGATGCAGGCGAAAGACGTTCTCGTTCTGAATGTTACGTTCTAGTTTCAAGGAGCTTTTCTCAGGATCTTTAGCAATTACAGGCGTTGAAGCTAGTGCGGTGCGAGTTGACTCTATAAGATCAGTAGCAGGATCGCTCAACAGAAGATTCCGGATCTGATTCAAAAAGATAGGGAAGCAGT
This sequence comes from Musa beccarii, assembly GCA_024322285.1. Lineage (NCBI taxonomy): Eukaryota > Viridiplantae > Streptophyta > Magnoliopsida > Zingiberales > Musaceae > Musa > Musa beccarii. Next base: position 18,277 of record JAIWVJ010000035.1, read on the forward strand.
TAGGTAACAAATTGATATACCAGGTGCCTCAATAAGAGATTAAAAGAAATGATGAACTTCCAATAGCAATAGAGTTGGAACAAGTACAGTTTTCGAGGGAGGCAAGATAGCCTCAGCTAGGCACCCCGCCCCTTGTAGGTAGAGTGGAATCAGTTTGTCTTAGATAATAGCTTGGAAAACTGGGTTCATGGAGAGCATAATATCTTACTTTACTGAGCATAAGATAGAAAGTAGAGTTAGGGTATTGAAGAAGTCGGAAAAGAATTCAATCATAAGCCTAAGAATTGCCAGTTCTAGTTTCATCAAACATAGCTAACCTGACGCCATGAATAAAAGAAACTAGTCTAGGTCCAGGTCCTACAGAGGAAGCAGTTATAAAGTAAGCAACTGTTCGAGTTAAATCCACGAGAGAAGAATCTTTGCAAGGAAATTGGGTTTATGTTCAGCAGTCCTAATTAATACCGCTAGACTCGTCATTAACTCGGTTCCGGGTCAAGTAGAAAGTGGAGTATCAAGCGCGTTGTCTCCAAGATAAGTTATTGTATCTAAGTCAGTTCACGGAGCGGTAACCTACCTAACTCTCTCTTCATTTCACTCTAACTAAGAGACTTTGGCTTTCCTCTCCTTCAGTCGAGCTTTAGCCTTACTTTCCTCGCTCTACTCTTATACTAATGCACTTAGGCTTTCCTCACTTAACTCTTCTACTTGTCTAGGGGGAGAGGACAGAATGATGTAAGGTGCGAGTTGAGTACGGTTGAAAGTCTAAAATCAGTGAAGAATGAAGAATAGAGCTATCCAAAAGTATCAGTCTAAAATCAGTGAAGAATAGAGCTATCCACAATAAAATCATCTAACGTGAGTTACACTTATAGAATAGAATAGACAACACCTAACTGCTTAGCTTCAACACATTTAACTACCGCTTACTTGAGCGTGTGCAAAAGAAAGAATCTAGTGTTAAACTTAGAAAATCGAATAGAAGTCACAACACCTCACTGCGAAACTCACTTCAGTCCAACAAAGCTCCACTTGTTCCATTACTTGTTCCAGCAATAGCATCTATCTCGCAACTAATAGAAACACAGGTAACCCTCAAACTGCGCTTACAGCTAACTAACTCCTCCAAAGAATTGCTGACTCACTACTGACTTTATTACTCACTACTTACTTTATTGGGGCGCCTATGCTTATAGTGTGTGTGTTCAGGCAGGAGAGGCGCCTATGCTTATAGTGTGTTCAGACAGGAGGGGTGCTAACGCTTATAGTGTTCAGGTGGTTCCATTTGATTGCTTGTTTCTTCTTCTGATACTTATATCCTTCTTAGACTTCTCTCTGTAATTGTAGTTTGGGCGAGTTTGAAGCATAAGTTGGAATTCAAAACCAAATTGAGTTGAGGCGCGGGTTGGAGTTTAGTATGGAGCTTGTACGAAGACTCAAACACTTTACTTTACATAAAATAGAACTACTTACTTAATTGCTGCCGCCATGAAGACAGGTGAACTGCTGTTGGCGCAAGTGCTATTCAGAGTTTTCATTGAAGAATGGCACCTAGCGGGGTTTGTATAGAATTCTGGAAGAGGATAGGACACTCCAAATGGAAATGGGAGCGGAACTACATTCTTTGGACCACTACCAGACAAGGGAAAGCATACACTTTTAGTCCGGTAATGTAAGTGAGTGCACATCATATAGAACTGAGTTAAAGTAAACGAACAGAGTCAAGTAAACAACCACTGCGGAAACACCCATAAAAGCATTAGCACCCCTGAGAACTGAACTAAACTTAACTTAGGAAACATGGGAGCAATTGAATCAAATCATATAGCTTGTGTTACATTAATAGAATACAGACAGTCACTAAGCATCTGACTAAGATGCGTGCATGAGATGTTGTAGCGGAAGGTGGCAGGGGATTTCCAATCCGCAAGTCAATAAGCAAGCACAAATGAGCAAGCAAGGGAACAAGGCCTCAATATGATTCTTTTTTGTATGCATCGGCTGTAATCAGTTTCGTTTAGTCAGTTTGTCGATGCAAGACGTTGTGCGTAAGCTTACTTTCCTGGCTAAAAGGGAAGGTGCTGAAAGCCTTACTTTAGCACTAAGTGCTTCATACTCTCTTTAGACTGCCCCGGCCTCTCCTTCCAGACCTGCTTGCCAGAACTCGTCGACTCAGTGAAGAATTGCATCCATCTTCTCGAACACTTGGTATATAAGGAAGTCAATATACTCAATCTTTGGCTAATGATCCTGATCCAGCTGCCGGTTGAAATACAAGATTGGAAACAGCTCCAGTTCTAGCTAACCCTGCACCATCTAATGATAGAGTTCCAGATGCCTTTCCCGCTTACTTGAGACTTAATGCAGGGGGCTTATATCGGAAATTAGGGAGATTAGAGCTGAGAAGCCGCCTAAGCAAAGCTGTGAGTCAGTTGTATCCTGGTGTTGGTGCAAGTAAAAGATTCTAAATGAATTCTCCAGACAGTTTAGGTCCTGGCGCAACAAGTCAAGTTTTATACGTTCTTGTGTTATCGACTCGAATAGACTGGAATGCTGGATTAAGGTAAGAATCAATTAAAGGCTTGTGGTTAAGTAATGTAAGAATCAAAGTAGTAGCTAAAGGAAGCAGCAATGAAAAGTGTTGGCGACTCAGAAGCGAAAGATCAGCAGCTGTATAAAAAGAATCCGCTAGATAATATACTGTTCGACACTTTACATCAATCTATCCCATATGGGCCCAATAGAATGTCTTCTCTTATTGTTTTCCTTGACTCAACAACAGGTGGATCACAATCATCAGAAGGAAGGATAAGAAACTGGAACTTATTCTTGAGCCTCTGTTCCCGCTTATAATCTGGAAAATCCATTAGGTAAAGTCCAATTTCCGATCTATACTCTGCCACCTTCCCTGCTCCGGACTCCTTACTTGACTCAACAACATACAGGTAGATCGCCATCAGCAACTGAAATAGTTTCTTAAACAAGAGTTCGGGATGCGCTTACGGGAGCAAGAGGCTCGGCTGTAGATTCAATTGCCAAGGGAGAGTCAAGATCAGTTACAGTTCAGGACATTCCTGAAGTAAAGTGAAGGCAAGTCCACTTCTTATCCTGCTTTTGCTTCTGGTACTCTCAGTGTATACCGTAGCGCTTACTTTATTCTTCTGTAACTGTATCTTCTGTAGTTTGTTCGAGACAAGAATCCTAGGCCGACTCAAACTCTTGGCTCGGGAAGCAAAATTACCTCTCTCACTCATAGACGCCAATAACGGAACTTGTAGACAATGCAGGAACAGGCAATTCTCATCGACAAACAGATTAAACTACTATAGAACTACTCGGACTTGAGAACGGAAACTACATTTCCTACTGATTCTCTTTCAACAGCGGATTCCATCTAAAACTGTGCACTCGAACGAAACTTTCTCCTCGACCTCTGTAAACTAATGACTACAGAATTCCACACTAGCAACTCGAAACCACTGGCATTATCGAATTAAACTGCCCCTATTAAGTAAGTAGTCAATTAAGAAATATACTATATGTTGTTTCTTACTTGTTATGTATTTTAGTTGCTTGACTGATAGCAAAGATCGTCTTGCCCCAACTCTACCTACAACTCTAGACTAGATGATTGCCCGACCTACACTTGAAGGGAAATGGAATCAGTAACTCTCTTTCCATTATTATGCTCTCGCCAAAACCTAGTATGTTGATGTGCTCGTAAGTTGATGTGCTCTTTCTCTAAAGTAATCATTGAATCTATCTCTTTCGTCGCCAACAAGAACTCTACTAAAGTACTTAGCGGGCTGTAACCCCTCACTTTCCTGGCTAATTTCCATTCTCAGGGGAAGATCTGTTCTCACTGACTGCCAGCTCATTCTTCGCTGCCCTTAACCTCTAATAAGTGCTAATTGAGCCTCTCTCTCCTATGGCTTATCTAACTTCATTCTTATCCTGTGTTTTCTACCTTCCCGGTTTTCTAACTTACTTGTTTCTTTAAGAAAAGGGCAGTTGGCGAATTAAACCCCTCAGGCTAGGTAAAGGAAGTAACACGTACTGTACGAAGTGAAAGAGGAAAGAGGAGTTATTGAGTTAGTTGAGTGCGGGTCGGGTGCTAGTGTTTGATCAGCAATGGAATCCTTGGTTGGCGCCTATCCCCTATAACAATGGTACCCATCGTGCGAAAGCAGCTTTTGGGCTTTTTGTCACTTATGATTATTAGTTGAAGCCCGGCAGTCAGCAGTGAGCTTTGGAAGAAAGGAAGCCGAGCCAAAGAAAAACTAATAGGATACCATGGGCTTTTTCATGCATGCCTTACTTCTGCTACGGTTCAAAGGCATAATAAGTTGAGATAGAATCTTGCTACATCAGATCCTTGCCCGAAGGAAGACGAATGAACTTAAGTACAAGACCTAAGAGTTACTGATTTATTGTTAACTCAACAGGGATAAGAGTATAGCTTCTCGGCATCCATCCTGTTTGGACAAGGCCTCACTCCCGCGCACTGCATTCATTCTAGCTATCAAGTGAATATTTATAAGAGAAGTAATTTCACTTCTGGTTCATTGTCTTTCTTCATTCAAGTCAGATAGTTGATCGAGAAACCTCCCCCCGAAGGGGCCGAGTAGAGTACATAGACGAGGCGCTCCCCGGTAGGCTAAGATCCTCTCAGAGCGGAAATCCAAAACCAAGTGTTTCTTGCTTTCAGCGTGTCAAGTACGAGATTTTGTTCGATAAGCCGTGAGCCCAGCTCTGACTTTACCCGAGTTCCGTGAGCCAAGGGACCAATGCCAGGAAAGGATTGAATCAGTTCTTTATCGCGCTAAGCCCCTTTACCTTATGCTATCGAAGTGACTTCTGTCTATCCGAAGCTCAGTATGAATTGTATATCGTTTTTTCATAAATGGACTGATTGACTTGCCAGCTTTCGCTTTCCTCGATTTGGAATAGAAAACGTGTCTCGTTGCCAAGGAAGGAAGCAAGGCTCTGTAAGACCAAAGCATCGGTTGCTTCCACTTGTATCCTTCTTAGACCGCCTTGACACCTTAATACAAAAGAAAAGCCTGAATCTTAACGCCTCAAGAATCAAGAAGGGGAGGTCCTTCGCTACACTCCCGCTCCAGACAGAAAGGGAAACTATACTAGTAGCACAAGAAGAAAGGCAGGGTAGGATCGTCAACTCATCTGCGAACACCTAACTGATGAGGTTGGTTCCGAGCCTTAGATAGAATGGAGGGGCTACACGAGTATACAGGTATATGTGTTATAGAACCATTCATTCTCTTAATCTTATTAACCAGAAAGAATTCCAATATCTATGCATTTTCCTAGTGTTTCTCATCCAATTCGCATGATACCCCGAGTATAAAACATCTTTCCACTTTCGTAATCCTCCCCATCAGTCAATTTAAGGATGGTCGTGGCTTAGGTCAATGAAGTGAACTTCCCATTTGGTCTCCACATTTTCCAAATTGGATCATGGAGCAATTTGTATCCGACTTTCTTACCCAGAATATGAATTATAAGAAAGAAACTTCCTCCATGGTTTGGAAATTGTCCTTTGAGTTTCCCAATTCATGTTGATCACAAGGGGACAATAGGAAGGGCCCTGGTTATACATTTGCTGCTTCTCTTCTTCCCACTCGTGTCTGATTGAAAGAATACTCTGGTTACGAGATTTCAAGATAGCTTTTGATTGGAGCGGCCCTGCCTAGACACGAGAACTCCTACGCTACACCTGACGCGCTTTAACTCGCTAACGCGCTTAACTCGCTAACGCGCAACTAGAACTCCTGCCGCGACACCCGACTGACGCGCTTTAACTCGCTAACGCAAAAACAACACTGACGCGTAACCCGCACTACTGACGCTCTTATAACTCCTACCGCGCAACCCGACTGACGCGTAACGTTAGTAGTTACTTGTCTGCTTGGTTAGTAGTGACTTGTCTAGTAGTTACTTGTCCGCTAACGCTTTTAACTCGCTAACGCTAGGGACTCGCTACCGCACAACGTCTTGCGCCGTTGCTTGGTCGTTAGTAGTTGCTTGTCGGCTTGTTCGTTAGTAGTTACTTGTCGGCTTGTTTAGTAGTTACTTGGCCCTACGCGTCACATTAGTAGTTACTTGTCTAGTAGTGTCTTGGCCCTTCCACTCTCAAGTGTTATTTTAATTTGATCTCTGCTGCTTACCTACTATAGCCTTAAGTGCTCCGTGGCGTGGGTATTCGATAAGATCAGATCTATACGCGAACAGAAACACAATTGAACCGATACACAAGAACGTAACTCGCAGGAGCAACAGCAACGTTTCATTTCATCTAGATAGCATAATAAATATAAAGAGAAGTAACCTAACTACTGATTCCAATCAAGTAAATAAACAGGCAAAAGGAAAGCACAAGCCGATCCTTATTTCTTCGTCTCGTATGAAGTAGACTGCGCTAACAAAGTTATTACAATTCCTGTGTTTGTCACCTAATTAATAGCTAAAGTGAAGTCTCCCGCACTCTACTCCCCTAAAGAAGATACCGGAAGAAGCAACATCCACTAATTATGCGTATGCGCTAACAGGAGCATCATAATGCCTTATAAGTCCAAGGCAAACTTAAGAAAGAAGCACATAATCAAACGGAAGGTGTTGGGCAGAGAGTTACGCGAGGGCTCAAAGGGCAAACCCAGAGCAGAAGCACTAACAAAGGGAAAAGTCTGTCACTCCAGCCACAAGAACTCCACTTCCCGCTTATAAGCTTGAAACGGAGTCTGCCCCGCCAAGAAACTAAACTACCTTTCTCACAGGACCTCGAACGGAATAAGACGAGTATGATCTTTTCTACTTTTCTTTACTTCCTGCTTATAAGCCAATACTATATGGAACAGAACTACTTGCGGAGGAAGACGTTGGGATTGGCGCTAGGAAAATTCATGGAAAGGATGCTTTCGTGCTAGAAGAAGAGGAAAGGAAGGGCGCTAAGAAAGTCAGTACTCTTGTGGATGCCGATAAATCTGATTATGCCATGCCGGAAAGAGAGAAAGAAGCTTTGGGTTGGGGCGCGCTGGGCAAGCAAGAAAGTTCTATGGGTTAGGTGCGCGAGCAGTGTTTTCTTTTTCTTACTCCCAAAACAGCAGTCTAAAGTATCGTATCTCGCTGTTCCCCTACTATAGGGCTCGAAGTCAAGTTCAAGTCTTCGGGAACGAGTAAGAGTGGTTGTAGTTCCTGTCTTATAGTTAGCAGTATATGCTTGTGTTTTGGTCCTGTGTTCAGCTACCTAATTTCTCATCTATCGTGGGAAACTCCTAATGCTGTGAAGTCTTTGAATTTACTTTAGCTTGTTCACTTGTTCTCGCCTTAGCACTTAGTCTTATTACACCTTGTACACCAGTCAAATCAGTAATCGAACTTAAAGCTCCCTAAGCGCCCGCCGTGTAAGAAATACATAATGGAATGTTGACATAGAATCTCTTTTCTATACTGCCCACGTAAACTAGTCTTGTTCAGGACAAGAGATCTGACCTTACTGGCTTTGAAGCACTAGGTGTTCGTTACTGCCGCTGTTGACAGAAACATGAGTTAGAGCTGAAGAATGCCCTGTTTGAGTGTTGTATCCGACTCCGAGAGAAGACACTTTGTCAGCTGTTGCTTCTGCCCTCGAAAGATTTCATACCATAGGTAGTTGAAGAGAATGGAGGCAGTGAATTAGGACTTATGGGTGCTAAGGTCAGAGAAGAAGCTAAAGAGGGAAAGTATACATAGACTAAAAGAATCGGAAGAATCAAGATCTGGAGTAGAATAAAGATCTGAAGAAGCTTTAGAAGCAGGTAAGTAGACTCGATCTGAAGCTGTGGAAGCAATGCGATATCAAGTCAGCGGGAAAGAATCCTAGTATTACTCTCACTGGTCTCTGTTTCTGTCTTTCTGAAGCCTTTCACTTTGCTTTCCCTTTGTTAGTGCATCTAGAAGCTCTGCGTCGGAACAGTATCAAGTAAGGAGTGAGGTTTGGTTACTCCCTTATAGAATCATTCACTTATTTCCTTTCCGCGTAGATAGATAGATAGATATAAGCTCTTTTTGAATGCGAAGGCTCAAGTCGAGTCCAAAGTATCAGTGAAACTGTATCGAGTCTAGTGTAGCCCAGTAGAGCCTTAACTAATGTGTACTCGAAAGATTCAATCCAATCAATTCCCCTGCTCAGCAATCCTCTGCTTATGCTTCCGCTTATACGCTTCAATCTTTTCCTGAAGACTCAACTGTCCCACCCAACAAGAACAAGATTAGGAATTGGATAAGCTGTAGGATCGGGTTAGGAAGACATAGAAGATGCTTGAGAAGGTAAGTAGACTCGGCAGATATATAAGTGGCACAGGACAAAGTCAGAATGAATAGAGTCTAAGAACCAATACCGGTCTCTGTTTCATGATCTACTTCTGAAGCACAACTCGCTAAAGCACTTGTTATATTTGACCTTGCTTGTTCAACAAAGAATTCATTTCCATTTCCGAGTGCAGAATAAGAAAAAGAATGCAATCGATATACTGACTTTCGAGCTTAACCTTGATTTGATACCGCACGCGGAGTCTGATCCTGATTATGCTTTAGCTGATACGAAAACGGATCCTGTTGATTCTATCGTTGCCAACACAGATAAAAGGCGAGGGAATCAAGATCATCAGCAACAGAAACAGCGGAAGCAACAGGTAGATGTAGATCACCATCAGCAACTTCAGAAGCAGTTTCAACAAGAAGATAAGGATAAAGATATGAAGCTACAGTAACAGGTGGATTACAATCAGTAAGCAAGGGAACAGCTGAAGCAACAGCGCCACGCCAGGGATTGTGCATTAGTTTCAGAGTCGAGTTCGAGCAAAGGCAACGAAAGCCACTTAAGAAGCAGTTCGAAAGGAAGCGGCAAGGAAAGTGCTTGTCGACTCTCATCAATCAGGCAGCCCTATTTGCCCTTACTTCTAAAGGGAGAGCAGTTAAATTCTGAGTTTACAAGGCTAACGGGAATGTTGTTGACAAAAGAGAAACAGCGGATGATTGATAAGGCCCAACAAGTCTAGGTGCTTGAAATACATAATGGAATTGCAGAATTTCATAATCAACTGAAGAATCATAAGCAAGAGCAAGAGAATCCGCTGGGGAAGCATCTTCTCGCATGTCATATAAGTATGGAATTGGAGATCAAAACTGCCTTTCAAGAGTGGTGGTCGGCCAGAGAGGAACTTATGAAACACCAAACGGATTGTCTTGCTGTTCTGCGTAGAGATCGGAGGAGAGGGTATTTTCGGTAAAATCAAAAGCTGCATACAGGGTTCTATAAGTCTCCAGTTCTTGTTTAAGATGCTTGAGAAGAAGAAAGCAGTGATAAAGAGGGACATTGAAACGATCACTAAAGCCTGATCCCAGGAGTAGTAAAGTTAAAGAAAAGCGAAACGAAACGTGCCGATTGCTCTTCCGAGGGGGAGTTCAAAGCAAGCTCTTTGGAGTTCCAATCTTAAGCGTTGTCCATTGACCCTGCGCCTCATAACCTGAAAGCTGTTACTACACTACCGATTGCCTATGCCTCTGTCCTAGAAATATATATGGATTCTAAAGTATAATGAATATAGGACCTAACTACTAAACTGACTTATAACTTTAGCGCCTAGCAGCTATTCCTTTATCCTTTGCGTGCTTTACCTTGTAGTGGAAAAACTGCCCTTAACTTACTTAAGGAAACTCTAATAAGCTCATGTTAGCTCTTAGTAACTCCGTTAGTTCTAACTTAGTCTTTCTTCTGTGTTTTGTTTGTTGAGTGCGGGGAACAAGCTACGGTACAAACAAGAGAGAGGCTGAAATGAAACTGATATTTGATTATTAATGCACCTATGTTCAACATGGTCCACAGAGCGATCGGTAAGAAAGAAATGGAACTATACTGAAATGAAACAAACTACTTTGTTTGAGCTACAGCGAGCTGCACCGGTACAATTAGGCCATTCTATAAGTTTGACATGGGTTCAACTATTCTTAGAGCGAAATCCCCGTTACGGCTATCATAATGCATTCTTTATTACTAACATAGATTAGACCCTTGACTGTACCTGATCTTATTTGTTCTTGCGCACCACTTGCGCTTGTTTAATTTGATCTGGATAGTACACACTGTATGATATATATGAACTCACCATAGCACATACTTTATTATATATATATATGTTACTCACCCCTTTTCACTCCGAAACTAATGCAACCAACCCTTCAATGGAGGATTGACTCACCCCTCCTGAATGAATAGAATAAAAGAATATCGACAGCCGAACCCTTAACTCTAGGATATATGAAATTCTTCAACCCTTAACTCTAGATATTAAATTCTTCAGCCAGCTTGTCATTAGCCAACCAACCCTTGACTTCTGACTATGCCCCTTCATTCAACAAGGGCTTATTGAGAGTCCTACCTGGAAGGCGCTTCCTATAGCCAACACCGAACAAGCTTATACTAGACAAGTCACTGCTCAACTCTCCATTTCTCAAATATTGACTAGCAGCATTGCTTTTGAAAGAGATAACAAATGTAAGCAAAAGAATATAAGGTTAGGTAAACATGATAAGGTTAGGTACACAAGAATAGAATAACGTCCAAGCGGCGAACTCCGGTAAGCCCCCCGAACAGACAGTGTTAGCGTAACGACTTGTTTAAAATCATCTCTCTTCTCTTTCCACCAATAGAATATTAGGAACCTTACTCCTTACTAAAAGAACTAACACTAAGGTAAACAACACTTGCATTGGTTTCGAAACTCATTTATGGAATTTACTCTCCCTTTTTCTAAGGCACCCACTGTTCATCAAGTAAGCTAACTAAGCATTGCTTGCTACCCAATTGCATTTGACTGACGACATGGTATTTCACTAACTAAGTCAAGGAAGAAATCCAATCATTGAATATCACTCACATAAAGGAATATCACTAAAAACTAATATAGAGGATATTAACTAAACACTGGAACAAATAAACAAGCTACAGGGGAAGGAGCGCTAATTAAAAAAGAGTACTTAAGCGACCGATATAAGTCACAAAAGTCAATAATCAGTTTCGTGGTACGGCCGAGTAAGGTTACGTGCGCGTTTTTGTTTGCTAGTTTTCTTACTTTCCTGGGTGCCTCAAACTTCATTCAATAATGGGGCAACGGAGTTTCAGAGTCAGTGGGCGAATGAGATTCCGAGCTTATATAGAAATATGATAGGTAGGTAGGGGAGTTAGATGCTTTTAAAGCAGGAGTTCAAACACTTAATAGGCAGTTAGATTACAAAGAATTAGATATTTCTTATTAATTGCCCCGCGAGTGCAATTCTTTCTGTGTTAAACTCTCCTCTTTCATTAAGCAAACACTCTAGATTTGTTGACTTGTATATTATGCCCTACCTTAGCTTCAACGCCTTTATTTGATCCTGCCCTTAACACTTGCATGAGATTCGAGAGATAAAAGATCTGATTCGGGGGGCTTATAGAACTATACTTGCAAAACCATTTGGTGCTTACTTTCGTACTGAAGCAAGTCCTCTGTTTTCGGGAGCTAAACAAAGCCAAGCACTATACGGTCAAGCGCTCTACCTTCCACACTCGATTCTCGTCGTTACCAACAAACTTCTCTATCTTCGTTTACTGATTTATTCCATTTGAAGATTCAATTAAGGGTTTACTGGGCCAACTCACCCTACAGCTCGAAGTATCGCAGTCTCTTTTTTCAAGAAGATAAGCAAAGATACCACAGTAGGAATTTAATTGAAACCAAGTCAAAAGTCCGCAATGCTAGTTGTTTACAAACTGATATTTATAGATGCATCACTGATTCAATTCTTCTCAAGAAGCGCTAGGGCTAGAGTTATCGCAACGGAACATACAAGGGCAAAAGCACAAGTAACGGAAAGGGAGTTTGAAGAGCAAACTTGATGGCGCCTGCGGAAGAAGACTCCGTGTAAGCGTCAGTAAAAGGGAAAGTGGTTTCATTCCTTGTTGCGCTATCACTTATTGACCCAGGCCCACTAGCGGTTAAGTCTAAGAGTTCTACTTGAATCCGTGTTGTCGACTTTCATCCTATTAAGTCAGAAGATAAGCTGTCATTGTATCAATCATCCGCTGTTCTGGTTTTTTCAACGATAGAATCGGAATCCACAGAGTAAGCATCAGCAGACCGCGGCACTCTAAAGAAGGGTTCTGACGCGCCCAGTTGCTATTACTTTACCTTTGTGTGCTTTACTTCACTTTGTAGGGTATGGGTCAAAGTGGCTTTATGCAAGTAAGTCGGTTGAGGGTACCGCCCGCTAAGCATATTTCAGTGTACGAGTTGCAGAAGCCCCCCTTGTAGCTAGTTTCAACCCAACAGCTGACAGCATTGCTTCCTTTAAGAAGGAATGTAGGCATCTCGAAGTAATACGCCAGTACTCTCTTCTTATTACCGTGGCTTCTTCACTTGTTTGTTTCACTCAGTAAGCGCTTAATCTTTTAGTTGTTGCTTGTTTGCTTTAATAAAATCATAGTTATTTGCAGCCTCAGCCTTAACAAGAGTACTTTAGTTTATACCTTTTGCTTGTTTCCACTTCTTGTCGATGAGGGATCTTATTCTTAATACGGTACGGTGCAACTCGAACTGTTTCTGAACCAGCATCTTTTTCCTCACCTGCTCCATCGGATGATCCTGATCCCACTAATTCTCTCTACTACTTTACAAGCACAGCTGATTCTCGAGTTTACAACACAGATTACTTGATAACATCTTCCTCCACTGTGACATAGATATATATATATATATCCATACAAACCTATAAACGCGAGATTACCATTCTGCAATTCCCATTTTATCAACGCGACCTCGACTCTTTGAATAGAATCCATCTCTCTTGTCTTGCTTAGCTTAGCGCCTAAGCTTGTTGACTGGAGCTCAAATAACTCCTTACGCGCAACGGGTAGATCGAAAACCAACCATAGGTAGATCGAAAACCACAGGTGTAGGAATAGAGCATAGAGCCTTTTCCTTGCGCGCAGATCAATTGCACTTTCGCTGATGCACCTTTTCTTGTTGGGCCCTCAAACTGTACTAAAGCTAATGGAGTTTACAGATACAACTCAAGAATCCATTCTATCTTCTTCTCTTGATCCTGCTCCATCTTTAGCTTAATATCCCAATCTTTATGATTCTCTTGAAACGGAAACTGCTTATTCTTTTTCTTGGTATTCTGATCAAGCATCTTTTGATTCCTAAGCTTGTTATCTTGTGCACCAGGTAAAGAAATATTGTATTGTAAAGTGTCGTCCATTCGAGTATACTTTCTTGATTATGCTTCAGGACTTCTCGCTTAATAAGTAATTGTATTTGTTGACTCGTAACAACGATAAGAAACTATGGAAGCCGGGCGCTAAGAAAGTGGACCGGCACAAACAAAAGAGAATCATTAATAAGAAGAGAATCCGCTGTAGAAAGTAGAGTTGAGGAGTGCGCTAGTTAATATGATATCCGTTTTGCATCAGCAGAGTAAGCATCAGTAGTAATAAGTGAGGAAGCAGGGGCGGAATAATCTTAAGTTGACTTTGCGCAGGAATTCAATCTGTGGCGCGTATAAGTGTCCGTTGAGTATACAGTATTTTAACCCAACCTTGTAGCAGAATCCTATATTACTTTTTTATATTTGATATCTCTTGCACCACTGATAGAGAAAAGTCAAGTCAACCAGATGCAGAGGCTTGATCAGCAGGCAGGAGAACAAAAGTCGACAAGAGAGGAAAAATCCAAGGTGCTGAAAGCCAATGTCTTTACTTAGGATCTAGTGATGGGGAAAGATGGAATTCTTTGTTTACTCGGCATAAGAAACAAGTCCTAATTTCGGGAGTCCAGTATTCATGGTGTTAGTCCGGAGTAGTCGACGATAGAAGCCGAGAAGAAGTAGTTCTCAATTCAAGGTCTAAAGGTTAAGGCAAAAGTGCAATTCCGCGCGTGGCCCTTGTACTTAATGCTCGCCTCTTTTGGTGCTTAGGAAGATGGTCAGTGCTAAAGGAAACTATTAGAGCAGAGCCAGATCCAGTAGTAACCAGTTCTTTGGAGGAATCCCCACTGTTCCTGAATTCTCTGTGCGAGCAGACAAGTTCACCTTAGCTAACCTTAGCAACGTAGCCGAGAGGACAAGGCTATAAATTCAATACTTTTTGTAATATAGTATGTGTTAGTACGTTGCCATGAGCAAGTCCTGTTTACAACTAAGGCAATGTCCTGAGTTAACCAGTATTCAAGGCGTCAGGGCAGCTATGTTTCAACCTTTCAACTCATTCAGTCCATTCGTAGAACAGTAGGCTTAGGCTCCTCAGAATGAAACGCAACTTGGATGATATCGTTGACTCAACAAAAACTCCACCGCCTGCTTACTTTCGCACTAAAGCTAGGAATGTCCACTCCTGCTAGCACAACGTCTTTTAACTCCACTCTAAAGTAAGAATGGAAATGGTATATAATTGTTGAATCTTACCTCTTTCTATACAAGAGCTAACCATTGCTTGCTCCTCAAAACTCCGTTAGTGCTAGATTGTACCTTCCTGTTAGCGCAGATAATCTTTTCTCTCCTATAACTCCCTTTCCTTCCCGCTTGCTATACGGTTGGTTCTATTTCTACTTAACCGCTGGCGTACCTGAATCTGCACCTCATTATGATATAAGTATAAACAAGTGACTTCCCTGCTTACTCCAATCCAATAACTTTATCAACAGCTTCCTTCGTTACTCACGACGCGAATCTCTTTAAGTGGTTTACTCTCTCTCTTCTATCATATGCGCAAGATGGATTCAATTCAAATGAAACAAGGTGCTCGAAAGATTCCTGTGTTCTTTCTCCTGATTCATTCTCATCGCTAAGCACTTTTATAAACTGTGCCCTAAGTGGCGGATCATAAGCAAACGATTCTGCAAGGAGAGGTCGTGGAAAGATAGGTGCTTCTTCCGCCCTATGTCCTTATTGTCTTTCCGCAGGAGAAGTCGAAGGAGGTTCAGGTAATTGTCTCGCTTACGCTGGTGGAGTAGGATTGCAAGGAAAGTATACTTGTTCAGGTAAAGAATAATCATAATAAGCTTTCTAATAGGGTTCGATTTCAAGTGTTGTTGTCGGTTCAACAAGCCCAGATTCCGCAGATGCTTTATGAAGGTCAGAAACATAAGAATTAGCTAGCCGGGTACATTATAGAATTTGGTAACACTTCGTGCTCTTTTCTTTCTATCAAGTCATAAGGTCAGAATTGAATTTGATCCCTGCTGACCCTACTTTAGCCACTGAGTCTTGATCCGAGTAAAGTGTACTAGGTCTTGCGGTTCAATTAAAAAGAAATGAAGTGAATAAGGTGAAAGCCTTACTTTAGTGTTAAGGGTGGAAAAGAAAAGATGTCCTTGGCGCAAGAACAAGTGCCAATTAAATAAGTCCAACCATAAGCAGGCCCAGAGGTATCTCAACGGCGAAATCAATGAATGAAGAACCTTTGATGCTTAGACCACTTAGCGCTTCCTTGCCAGTCGACGAGCAAGTCCGTCGTTTTAGGCTTTAACCCGATTCCCCAGAACTGAACCGCTTTCACTCTGGCTCCTATAGAAATAGGGGCATTTTACCTAAGTACAGTTCAATAAACTCAACAAGCAACAGCGATTACAAATCATCAATGTATTAGGAACTGGTTTATCAAGCTTCTAAGGAAGACTAAGTGTGTTGGGGAGTTGGAGCAAACAAGGGTGCAAGCCATTTGAGACAATGAGTAGAGTATAGGATTATACCCCCAAAGCAATGACTAAGTAGGACTACTACGACTATAGAGTGAAGGCTAAATAACAGGACTTGAATAACTCCTTCTCCTTAGAATATAATGTATGCAGTTGCTTTGCCCTCCTTTTGCGTCTTTAATGAAACAAAAGAGGAAGGTCAACTCAGAGGCTAGGGAATAACTAATAAACGAAGAGACGGAAGATGGATGGTCAAAGTATTCGCTTCAAATTCATTTCTTCAGCTGAGAAAAAGAGTTTCTAGTAGAACTAGTTTCCACAGAAGTAAGCGCTAAAGGAAGTAGCAAGTAGTTAAGTTGTTGTTGAACCGCCAACACCGACAGATTCAACTTTCACTCTCCTTTCACTTTCACATTCTTGACTTCCCACTTAAGATCCAGAAAACAGGTAAACTCTCAAGTAAGAATCGAATTTCAGTTAATAACACACGGTTTGAAGCCCTCTTCTATCATACCTCGCTCGAGTAAGATAAGAAAGATGAGTAGTCTGATAGGGGAGTAAAGACCTTAGACAGATATGAAGCGGTTAGGTAACAAATAGTTATCCCAGGTGCTCGCTCCTTTGCTTAATTGCTCAATTGAACGGATTAGTTTGTTAGTTTCAATAAGTCATGAAACACTTGGCCCCCTATCGGATGTTCTATGTAATTGACACTTAATAACAGTGAGCCTTGCCTTTACCTGAGAGTAGTCGAACTATTTCATTTACTGTTTATCCGCATGTGATATAACCCAGGAATTGAGCAGTCGTCAAGCAAAGACAGAAAGAATCAATTGATTATAGAGCACAAGGTATAGAAACACCTGTAAAGACACTGGTAAAGACACTTATCCAAATTCCTTATCTTCATCCCCGGCTGATGATCTGAAAACGGAAACTGGTTATTCTGCCTCTACAAGTGCTTAGTCTGCTTCTTATGAGTATTCTTATACAATTATTGCCGCAGATCCTTATCGAGTTTATGCTTATGATTCAGATCTTTACTCGTTACTTTAAGTCCTTTCTGAATCGGGGGAGCTAGCCGAGATACTTAACTCGAACTGGGATGAAACCTAGAATGGAACTAGTATTCAGGACAATCAGTTAAGGACAGTTTATCCACTACAGGGTGTAAAGCCCCTAACCAACACTCGCATCCGGCAAGTCACTACTAACCAAGCTTAGGCGGAGCAATAGAATCTGCAGTTCGAAAGGAAGCATCAATTAGAAAATGCCTATATGCACTTGAAACAGTAGAATCCATTCTTGCCACCCTACGACTCCAGAATGTCAGGCAGGAGCCGGAGCCTAGTAGTGAAAGGCATTAGTGGTAGGCGACCTCTCCTAGTGTGCTTGGTCAGACTTTAAGGCGGGGCAATAAGGGTTGAAGCTAACGACTCAAACTCGGATGGAAGGAATGAGTAAAAGAATGAGAGAGCGGAGAGGCAGAGCAAAACTAATGAGCAAGGCTTTAAGGCAGTAGCTTCAGAGTGATCTAAATTCGTATTAATACTTCTGAGTGGTGGGGATCCGTGACTTAATTGATGGTCTTAGTGGTAGACCCAAACTCGAACACATAAGAATGTCATACAGTAGTTTCAGGCTCCCTTATTTTGGGGGGACAAGGGACAGACTTTCAGACAGGAGTTTCCGTTTAAGCCTACTACTAAAGAATGGGGATCCGGAGTCCAAGAATGAGAGAAAGTAGTATCAGTTTGAAGCTAAGAAGCAGGAAAGTCAGCAACAAGTAAGGCCTGGGCTACTGGGCTTTTGTCCACTACTAATAAGTGCAATTCCTCCTATCTGAAGGCGTTTGTGGATTCTTTTACTAATGCACTGAGTTCTTTTATGGTGTTTTCATGCTTCTCACTATTACTCAAAGTGTTTCCATCCAGAGGGTACTATAATAGTATGCTTACCAGTTTGGGCGCTACCTTAGCTTTAGAGCTCGGCATCTAAGAATGTAAGGCATGAGTTACAGGCCAGGAGATAGTAAAGGCGGACTTCAACTCACACATAGGAGTGGAAGAGCTGGAACTCGGACTGAAAGCAAGGGCAGCTTTAGCTGGGCTGGGATAAGGGAAAGTAATACTTCAAACAAGGAGTGTCAGAGTTCAGCTAAACCTAAGGAATGTCCACTAAAGAGTCAGGCTTTGATAGCGGGGCGCAGGGTCCGGTTTTGTGTTAGGAATGCGAGGAACAAGTATAAGAATGATAGGAAGGAAACTCGATCTACAGTCATAGTGTTGAGTTCAAGTCTCAATTTGGAGTTTGATTCTTATTAGTTCAATTCACAGCACTGCCGCCATGAGCAACATTATACGTTACTTGGCCCTTATTCTAAGTTCAAGTCTTATAAAGTAGTATTTTGATTCTGATAGCGGTAGTTGGTTTCTTAATTCAGTGTTTCATTCGATTGTTGGCACTAGTTAAATTCTGGATTCTTAGCCTTAATCTTCTTATTATTAGTTCAATTGTTATTGTTGACGCTATGTATCCTTCGTTCTATTCTTATTCCTATCCGGCCTTACTTTAGAGTGGAATCTCGTGTTGCGCGGCCCATTCTTGTTAGCGCTAGTTTCGGCCTTGCTCCTATTAGTTAAATTATTTATCTCGAGTTCGATTCTTACTAAAAAGCTTCATTCTAACAGTACAGGGTTCAGTCTAATAACACTACTCCAACCACAGAGTTTGAGTTCTGTCGTCTATAGAGCCCTAGAGTTGAGCTAAAGAATTAGAGAGGGAAAGCTCAGTTTGCAAGCAAGGGCAGCGAAGAATGAGCTGGTAGAAGTAAGGTTTCAATAAAGAATGAAAGAAGGGGCCAAGCAACTGGACAAGTTGTGCGGCAGGGCTGCTCCCTTTAGTTAGTTGTTTGGGAATGAGCTAAAGCATTGTCAGTTTGAGATAGAGGAGCGGGAGCTACCGAGCGAGATAGTCGCTCCAGCCTAAGTTCTGAGCTAAGGTCTTGGTATCCGTCTTGGGTTGAATGAAAAGTTGAGAGCTATAGTCCAGTTAGTGGCAGTTCGAGCCGAGTATAGTTGTACTAGGTTGCCAAGCACAAAGGTGGAATTCAAGCAAGTAAAGGGAGACAAACTATAAGCTTAATGATGAGAAGCAATAGTTCCATTCCGATGGTGAGTCGTAATTTCCAATGTAGTAGCCATCTAAAGCTGCCCTGTTGTTAGAGTTAAGGTCGTTAGGCACTGTTGTTAGTTTGAAAAAGGTAGATATAGACTGAAGCGCAAGGCGGCGAGACTTCGATTAAGTAGCTACAGGGTTAAACAAAGAATCCAAGGCAGAGGTATAGGTTTAGCTTACAAATAAAGAATGCAAAGTCGAATTAGGGCGCAGGGAGGCAAGCATTGGTGAAAGCCTTACTTCTATGTTAGAGTCTTATCAGTAGCAGCGGAAGTCTAAGGACCAAGTCTGGGAATGAAAGCAAGGGTCCGGCGCTATAGTTATGGTGCAAATTCCTAGTTAGTGTTTTTATTCCTGTGATTCAACTTCTTAGTTTGTAGGGGGCCTCTGTTAGCATTAACTCAATTCTGAGTTCAGAGTTCAATCCTGCTATTTATGAGTCAAACCTGCTATTAATGAGTGAAATCCCTCTTTTAGAGTTTGGTTCGTTAGGCAGTGATACATTCCCTGTTTGTTCGTTCCTTTGTTCGAATAGCGCTGCAGAAACAGTTTACCGATAATAATGGTTTTGGTGACAGAGGAGAGGTGGGAATTCAATAAGTGGTAAAGTGTCGGTCGATGTAGAATCAGGCGAGAATCCAAGTTTTCCTAGACCTAATAAGTAGTCCGCTTAGACCAGATCGATTCTGAAAGTTAAGTTCGAAAGTAAGCTACATACACATAAGTTTCAAGTAAATAAAGAATAGAATCTTAATCCATAGTTCCGGTTCCTGTTTCATCTAGAGGAGAAGATTAGCTCTTCCTGTGCGCCTAGTTCTAGTGGAATCCCAAACTAGTAGTAGTCCAAGTAGTAGTCCTGTTCCCGTGATAAAGTAAGTTCAGGTAAGGCTTCAGAGGGCAAATTAGATTAGATGAGAGCCAGAGTCGAGGTTAGTTTACTTTAATTCTGTTTATCTATTTGTCATTCGATCGAGTAGTTTCACATAGGTCTTACTTAGAGTAGTTTCACATAGGTCTTACTTAGAGAAATAAGGGTTACCTGCCCAAGTATAGTAGCGATGGAAGAGTCAGAAACAAGCAAACAACCCGAAAGAATAACTAGCTTACAGCCTCTATTTGTGATTAAAGCAAATAAGTGGGAGGTAGAGTCAAAGAAGCAACTAGCGTAGGTGCAACAAAGGCTATAAGAATATATGGAGTGGAGTACTCTGGAACAAACAACGGCTATAAAATAGATAGAGTACTCTCATGCAAGGGAACAAACAACCAAACAAGCAGACTCTTACTAGAAATATAAAGTTAGAGCGGTTAGTGGTTCTTTAAGTATAGGTTAGATCGACAAAAGGTATAGGTATGCAGTGCGAGTAGAAAGGCAGTCATCAGCAAGCGCTAAGGAAGTTTAGAGTTGACCTGACTCCGAGAGAATAAGCATCTGCTGGATCCTCCTCTTCAGCAGTTACGATCTCCAAGGTATTAGCCTAATTCAGTAGAAAGTCCGGGTCAGGATAAAGATACAGGTTCGGGGAATTCAAGTAAGGGTAGGTTCTAAAGTGAAGTTGAGTCTCTTTGTGCTTTTGAAGCAAGGTTAAGTAGAGAATGTAGTTATGAAGCCCCTTGTAGTGATCTGATCGGTAAGACCTCTTTAACTTATTAACAGTAAACTTATAGCCTCCTTCCTTATAGACAAGAGAATCCCATCTAGAATCATAGGCTAAAGCATAAACAGGTAAAGAATTCCAGTAGAAACTTAGATAACAGTGCCCCAACAACGATTAACACATTGCCCACTAGACTTTCACTGCTGACCTAAAAGCTTACCTTCCTCGCTATAGGTCTGACTGTCCTGGCTTTGATGCTAGTAGCGACTTGGCGCATACCCGCCTATTAGTTCGAGTCTGTCTCTCCTTCCTATAAGGTTGTAACTACTGAGTCGGATCCACAGGCTTTCAGCACCTTGTTTCATAGGGATCTTTCTTATCTGAATTCCACTCTCCAGTCGGATACTTAACTATCACTTCTGGGTCAGTTATTCAAGTTCTGTTCAAGGTCAGTTATTCAAGTGGAGTTCTTTTGAGCAACTGGGCAAGTGTCCTTAATTCATGGTGACGCGGCAGTCCGGGTTTGGAGTAGTATAACCTCATAACCTGACTTTAGTTTCAGAAGCAGCTTGTTTCAATAAGAATAGTAAAAGGGATAAGGGCCCTAATACTACATTGCTAGCGCATTTACTTTATTTCATCTACTTTATTAAATGAATAGAAGAGAAGGCCTGCATACATAGGCTAGCGCATCTAGTATAGGACAAAGAATTTCACAAGCCTTTTCCTGTTATTGAACTACAGCTCCTAAGGTAGAAATCAATAGTCTCTCCCCCGCTCCCAATAGTATTAGTCCGGATATCCCTCTCCTCAGGCTCAAAAAACACTTCTTTCACCGCTTGCAGTTGACCTTACCTTTGGCACCCCAATCCTGGCATTGATCCTGAACCGACTCACTGTTTACTTAGACTGCATCCCTTTCGCCAACTCATGGTGCTTACTCTCCCTTTGCAAAAGAATAGAATTGAAGTTTGAGTGAAAATCCAAGGTAAGAAGAAGAGGAATTTGCCAGGCCCGGGGCAGATGCAGATGTATAAGTAGGGAGTGAAAGGCGGACTTAATGTTAAGGATATACGAGTTGGGGTAAATCTGATAGTGGTTTCATCCCGGTAGTCCAGATAGTGGTCCAGGTTTACAGGTCAGGGAAGGTTTGATTGCCTAGTTGTTTGGCTACTTGACTTGAACGATAGGGGCAGTTACGAGTAAAGGCTAAACTAGTAACGACTCACTAACGCATCCCGAGAATAATCCTTAGCACACAACGGGCCAACACGGAATTGAATCTAGTGCAAACATCTTTGACTATGAAAAAGGACAGAGGCAGACTAAGCACTTACATTAGTAGTGAAAGGTAATAAATACGTTATGTGGAGAGGAGATTGCCTTCTTTAGAGTAGTAAGTAGAGTGAGCTCGTTAGGAGAGATAGATCGGGCTAGGCTAGAGAGGTCGGGCAAGACTCGGTGGAGAGAGGTAATCAAATTGTCTTCTTGCTCAGTATTCGCAAGGGTTTCAAGTGTTTTTCTTTCTTACAAATAATCTAATGCGGGTTTCATGTCATACAACAATTCAATACCAGAGGGTGGGTCGGCAGCCCATGTTCGTGTTACGCGGCAGTGTTTCCAGTCCCAGCTTACGCTGCCCTTAGCAACTACTAGTTTGAAAAGAGCTAGATGATCTTCCTTCCCTTCCAATTCAACAAGTAAGTAACAGTCAATATTCTTGTTTGCAATGTCAATAAGAAGGAAGAGGGTTAGCGCTAGTATACCTATTAGTAAAGAGACCCTAGTATACCGATGTTGGCTTGGATGCTTGTTCATTAGGAGTGTCTTGGCGAGTGAAAAGAGACTGCTCTAGACCGGGTGAGGAAGCAGTGAGAGGAGAGTCTCATGGGGAATTGCCTGTTACTCGGGTAGGGGCTAGTGGCATCAAAGGCTTATTTGCTTGAACCTGATCGAGTGATAAAGTCAGCTACAATCGATTCATAAAGGGCAGCAAAGCTGGCAGCAGTGGGAAGGACAGAAAGAAAGTAACGTTTGGTCACCGGTGTTGGCGAAAGGGGCGAATACAGGACTCCATAACAACTAACTACTGCTTGTTTCTTCTTATATAGAAGCAGTGCGAGTCAAGTCTAGTAAAGGTGCTAAGTCTACCAGATCATAAGCCGGGGATCTTTTCGTTAATTATATTACTTATTTGCTTCATAAAGTAGAAAACTCCATTCTTAGGGAAATACCCCGTTAGTTGAAATACCCCGGAGTGAGTGGAACACTGGGTTCAATTACCTTTTACTCACTATTGATGGCAAACCTCTTTCGGAGTAAGGTAGAGCAGGAGCAGGCTTTCCCGAGTCTTGTCTCTTCTACTTATATAGTTCCTCTTCCAGAGTTCCAGAAGTTAGTGCAGAGGTTATACTACTTAGTTCAATATATAAGGGTTGGCTGGTTGAATTCCAATACTAGGCTCCTTACCTTCCCTGACCAGGGCCGCTTGTTCAACACCTCCCCTCTTGCTCTGGCTTCAAAGCTACTCCTTACGTGCTTCCTTGAGAGTACAGGCTCTTGCTACTAGCTAATCTCTCGCCTCTTGCTCTGGCTTGGCCTATTGATTCAGATCTAGCCCTATGATCCTTCTCTTGCTCCGATACCTAGGTAAACTAATTCCTCTTTATGAACTGACTCACTAACTCTCTTTGGCTTTGAAGCTACTATTATCTTATTAAAGGATAACTGATCTGATTCCACCGATACAGCGGATTCTATTGTCGACTTTACTTACTCCTATACTGGTCCTGGACTTGAGACAGCTGATGATCCTTACTTTGAATCTACTTCCGGCTTCAACTAAGTAAACTATATTCTTAAAGGAAAGAATGCATTTGAGCCTAGAATCATAAACCTAAGAGTCAGTCAAACTGAGATTCCCTCTTTACTGCCGGCATAACGGTGGTTTGGTTACGAATATCTTTCCATACGTGTTTCGACTCGAGCCTTACTCTGGATCTGGGCCTGTTTCAACTAATAAAGAATTGGATATCTACCGAAGCACATTCCTTGAACTTCCCGCGCGTACTTGATTCTTCCTCGGACAGGACAGGACTCGTTACTAACAGCTAGAGCAGAGAGAGTCAGCTACAATTGATTCTTTAAGTCGAGTAGAAGAGGTCGGCAAAAGGGATGTCAATTCCTATAATTAATATAGAATAATAATAGATATTGAAAAGCATCTGATACAGGCTATTCTTCTATCTATGAATTCTCTACAAGCACAAGGGACAGGCAAGAAAGGAAGTATTTATTTGACTCCTTAGCAACAGTCGCTACGGGTATAGGTATTAGGTACGATCGAGCGCATCTCTACTTTCTGGATTTCTGTCTTTTACTGGTGATTCTCTTTCTTACCTTGCCGACCTACTCCCTGTTAACTAATTCCATTCCTAAGGTAAGCTGCAATCGGGTCTTCTAGTTCGAGTGAGAGTTTCATCCCAACAAGCTACTACTACAAAGGCATACAAGTCACTACTCTGATACTTACTAATACTTAGAATGTGCTCTGTGCAGGTGTAAGAATAAAAGAATGGAATGTTAGATGCTCCACTACTGAAGTAATTGCCAAGTGCTTTGTTTCGTTCATCGGCGTTAGTAGGATTATGTTTGTAGCAAGTCCAGTTTCTAGGGAGGCAGGGCCGCTTGTTTAATTGAATTGGACTAAGACCTATCTAATACTATATTCTGAGTCAGACCTATCTTATACTTCATTCTTATACTTACTTACTAGCTCTCGCTCTTGCTTAAAGAATTTCACGTTGATAGTATAGATATAAATAAACAACTAGCAGCATTGTTAGCAACAACTAATTAGGGGCTTGGCGCTTTAAGAAAAGAATTGAAGTCCGGGGGGCCCGCTCAAACAAAGTACTTTCATCGAATATGAGAATGGAGTGAAAAAGCATTTTGAGTAAAACATTGAACAAGCCATAAGGTGGATTACACTTATTTTCTTGCCTGGTAGTACTGTGAGAGTGAGAGTGGAAGACCGATCAGAATTGAACTAAGTAGTTTCAAGGGAAGAAAGAGCCTATGGTTTGGTAGTTACCGGAGAATGAGCTAGGGTCTATTCGAGCAGTATTGCCAGGCCCAAAAGAAGATGTTATGCCAGTTTCATACCGAGTTCAATCTTGATCTTTATAATCATAATATCTATATAATCTCTATATAATCATAATATCTATATAAGGAGAAAGCTCTTCATTAAGTATTTCATTAGCAGTGCGAGTGAGTCTATTGAGCACCGGAAGAAGCCAACAGGTGGAGCAGCGGGTAAAGAAAAGAAGATCAATATGATTCCAAAGCAAGGGCAGCGAAGAATGAGATGGGCTATCATGATTCCAAAGCAAGAAGAATTGTTCCTCTATGCTAACTACACCCTAATTAGTACACCTCGCTTCAAAGGAGGAATTACTGAATTGAATAGAATCCCGAAATCAAGACAGACTTCCATCAAGTAGAGATGCGCTCGATCGTACCTAATACCTAATAGTGGAATTCCAATATCCGAGTTTCTTTCTTCCCTTCCCGCTGAAAAGCCGATACTTGATTCTGCTTTAGGGGCTAGGGGCCTACCCAGACATTCCTACGATAATTATCTCTTTTCCTACGAGAATTCTATCTTTAATAAGTGATTCAACTCGGGGCCAAGCTACTACGAAGGGAGAGATTAGTTCAACTAACGGTGCCTCCATCTCATCTAACTTCATTCTTCTCCTATACCTAGGGGC
The DNA here is from genome assembly GCA_024322285.1 of Musa beccarii. Lineage (NCBI taxonomy): Eukaryota > Viridiplantae > Streptophyta > Magnoliopsida > Zingiberales > Musaceae > Musa > Musa beccarii. The sequence goes on from JAIWVJ010000035.1 coordinate 43,552, forward strand.
TCATCTAACTCAATTTGTTTTCTACCTGAATTGGGCTCCTATACATATGGTTTCATAACTGAATGAGGCTAATCTACCCCACTTGCATTCTATATTCTATAAGCTTAAAGTAAGGCAACCGGAACTGGCACCACGTAAAGGGAAAAGGGAAAGTAGAAAACTCCATTATGAAATAAGGAGCAACCAAGCAGACAGACCCGAACTCACTCTATCCTCCCTGAACTACCCTACTGATTATAGGAAGAAATTAACTATTTAATCACTTATTGAGTCTTATAGGAAATCTATCATTGAAACCCTGAAACTGTCCAACAAATGCATTTGAAACCGCCAAGTCACTGCACCAAGCAACGGCGCAAGACGTTGTGCGGTAGCAATAACAACAACAACAAATAAATAAGTTATAACTCGTTATTATGAAGTCCTAATCTCGGCGGCAGGAGCGGGGGGCTTTAAGGAAGGAGCAACCAAGCTTATACTAGTTTACTTGTTTATTATCTATTCATTCTTCTATGGTTTTTCCAGTTTACTTTATCCATTTGTTTTCATCGGACTAAGGGGATTCCTAAGGCGAACACAGGACTTGTAGTTGGGGCTGTAAACCTATATTTGCTCATTGTCGTCTTGTCTAGTAGTTACTTGTCTATACGTGTCTTGTCGTCTTGGCCGCAGCCCTCTTTCTCTTTCTCAAGTTCCTACGTACCTCGAATACCCTCTCTTGCGCTACCCAATCCATTTTCTCTTCTTCTATAAGGTGAAAAGAATAACATACTGGTTTTGAGTCGAGGTCTATTTCATATGAGTATATATGACATATAAGTTATTGAAGCTATGCGGGTACTAAGCTACTGAGTAGTAGAGATCAATTTAAGCTACTCAACCTCACAGCAAAGCCGGAAAGACTCACTTTGTATACCAAACGCACCAAACCCAGAGTTAGGTTAGTTTCAATAAGTATTAGTTGCTTACGTAGCTTAGGGTGGTCAACATCCTCATTTTTAGTTGCAATAGGGGAATTATAGATCAAGCAGCAGCTATTCCTTTTTTTCACAGTAGGGGATAGAATCAAGAGTCAGAGTGGAATCCATTACAGGCTACCGAGCCGAGTGTAGGTGCCCTAGCTATAAGTCTGTTCGGTAAGAAATAGAATCACCAGTCCAGTGTGCTATGCCAGGTAGAGTAGAAAGGTCATAAAGGTTGCTAGCTCAAAGTCTGCAAGGGAAGCAGTTAGGTCAGACTCATAAGCAGTGGAATCAGTTCGAGCAGTAGGATTGAAACGATTACCGCCGGCTAGAATCCCAGTTTTCCTAGACCTAATAAGTAGTCTGCTTAGACCAGATCTATTCTGAAAGTATAGAATAAGGAGTTTGACGGTCGGGTAAGAATCTAGTACAGGCTATTTGTCTTGCTCTCTTGCTCGTTCTCTTTACTTGAACTCTTTAGTGGTTTACTTTATTTCATCGTCTTAAAGAAGATCAGCAAAAATGCTAAACTCCTTATTTCTTCGGCGTTAGCGAGCCCTTGTATAGAAAAGGTCATTAGATCAGAAGCGGAGCCGAGATCAGAGGCTTGCTTTAGAAAGTCAATCAGCAGACATTTGAGCTTAATAACAGTGAGCCTTGCCTTTACCTTAAAGCCCTTCCGCGTTAACTTATTGGTTTGAGTTTGGTTGCGCTAATTGACTCTCGAGATGCGAGGTTCCTTTTTCTATATGTGGGTGGGTTTGGCTATTCCATTCTGATTCTGGTTGTTTACTTTTTCTATATCATGAACTGATGAACTGAACCAAATTCTTGACTTTCGGGAGTTTGACCTCTGATTCTCTTGGGGAACAAGCTAAAAAGAATTATTAAACCTTCCAGTTATCCAACTCCTTTACGCGTAGTGCAACTCACCCCTTGAAACTTGACTGACTCTTCAACTAGAAGCTCTCGGGGTAACGCGCTAACGCTATTTCGAGTTTCGGGTTGCTAAACGGTTACTTGAGCAGATGCCTCCGCCTCTGTCCTTTAAAGAAATTCACATTTCAAGCCTCAGAATACCGGTCTGGTTCCCCTGCGCAACAGGTATATCCTAGCTCCGTGGGCGTGAGACTCGAGATTCGGGGCTTCTGTATAGGATTCAACAACCTGTTTGAGGGAGCTAAACAATGTATATAGTCAGAGTATACAGCAAGTCAAGTTTTCGTTGAGAGAAAGAGCCCATGGGGTTGGTTACCAATATATCATATCTATTACTTCGAGCGGGGAACTCACATTGTTCTGTAGCTTCTGTTTCTACTGGATACTTTCCCTTCTTCTTCCAATTCTGAGTTTGGAATACCTTACCTCCTATTCTTATGATTCTATTATTACTATGATGTCTTATGATTCTATTACTACTATGATGACTTTCTATTACTATGATGACATTACTAGCCTTATACGCGAGCCCTTATAATAGTTTCCTTGTCTTTAAATCCTTACGAGTTTAGAGTGGTATTATCTCTTTCTTGGTTACTTCTTCTACTAGGTTCTAGTTACTTATTCTATCATACCTAGCTTAGCTCATCATGTTTTTTCTGACCTTGAGACTGCATTTTATAAATAGGAATCAGCTTCCATTGCTTCTTCCGCTTCAAATCGAGTCGACAAAACGGACAACTTGAGAACTGAAACCTCATTTCCAGATCCGATACAATAAACAGGCAATTCTCTACGTCAATAAAGACGGATGGAACTCGCCAAGCAAGTAAGTTCAAGCAGGGTTAATTGAATAGCAGAGTCTAACCTTTAGCCGACCTCTCTCTTATGGAAGTGTATTGCCAGGTCAAGGTCAAGTAAAGGCTTTGAAGCGGGGTGAAGTACAGGCTTTGTTGCGAGGACCAAGCTACTACTAGACAAGACAAAACTAATGATCGTACCTGCTTATACTATTCTTGGCGTAAGTAATTGTTGACGAAACACGGGAAAAAACGTTGCACCCTGATTTTCGCTAATAGAGAACCCCCGGCAACGCTCCTCCGCGTCACATTAGCAGTGACTTGGCGCATTCGACTTTTCCGTTTTCTCGGGTTTTGGGGGAGCAAAGCCCATTTCACTGCTGAACCGAGAAAAAAGTCATTCATCTTTTCGTTTTCCCGTGTTTTTTTAAAGCAAATGTAGAATCTCTGCTCCGATCTTGCCTCTAATCGTATTGCCAGCTCATTATTCGCTGCCCTTCCCGCCTAGACCTCTGGCTACTATCTTGGCTACTACTATCTTCTATAATACCTCGGGCTACTCTACCTTTCCATCTCATCTAATGGTAGGCACGGGAATAAAGATCTACCTTTCCATCTCATCTAATGGTAGGCACGGGAATAAAGATCTTCATCAGCAGTTAAGTCAGCAACACCACCTATGGCAGCTTCCCTACTTTGACTATTACTTCATGCGCTGGATCATACCTGCATTGAGAGTAGCGAGCGAGAAGGACAGAAAGAAAGTACATCTACTATAACTAATCAATCAATCCGCCAAGACGACAAGGAACGTATAATGTTCCGCGTAGGGCCAAGTAACTGCTAGACAAGACACGTATAATGTGTCGCGTCAGCGAGTTGCCCGTTACGCGGCAGTTGCTATTATGTGTCTAGGCAGGGCCGCTCATCGATACTCTCACTACTTCTTCGTTACTAACCGACCCTGTCCTTTGTTCACCCTATTAATAGCTAAAGTCAAGTTACTTTTGGCTTATCAGTAATGTTTTGCTTTGAAGTCAGTTAGTGAGCTGTGTTGTGCGTTATGAGTTAGCTGCGACATTGTGCTTACGTGAGCAATAAGTGAGTAAGCAGTGTTTTGTTACTCCATATTCCATTAGAGTATCTATCAGTTATTTCACCGATGCGAGTGCCAAGTGGTTTCGAGTATAAGAATCCTCTACTCACCTAGCTCCAGGTCGGTCGGATATGTATAGGCTTCCGGGATAAACTATTGATGGATTTAGTCGGTAAACTAGAAATCACATTAAGGATAGAAGATACTCGTAATGCATCTTTTGTTTCCAGCACTAGAACTTAACTTGTACCGTCGTACCTTACCGCCCATTACGTTTTAGGGGGCTTACTTACCATTCAATCAATCAATAAAACCATTCATCCGCTGGAAGCAAATAGAATAGTTCTTTCTTAGAAAAGACAGTAATAGTTCTTTCTTTGTTTGGACAGTAGTGGACCAGGACCATAGTATTCAAGAAAGCAAAGGCAACACACCAAATAGGAAAGCTTTGGACCGTGGATCATGGACAGCTTGGGACAGTTTGAGACCGTTCCCATTCAATCAAGCCAACACAACACTACATAGGAGAGGAAAGGCTTATTATCTTGCTCGAGAGAAAGGAGAGGCAAGCATGTTTAAATGATTGGCTCGAGAGAAAGGAGAGGAAAGCAGCTCCCTTAACGTAATTGGGTGTTTCAGAGTTTCTTTCTGTGCGAGTTAAGTCCACGAAAGAAGAAGAGCAGGGCGAAGAAAGTCTCTCGGGCTCAACTTAGCAGGAAAGGTTGGCGCTAAGAGAGTGGAGTTCCTACTTCCGGACCCCAATCCAATCCAATAGTTGCCTTTTTTGCATCCTTATCTGTTTGAAATTCAAGTGTAGTGATTTACCGTAGAGTTAAGCGAGTAACGGAAGTCTTGAGCGAGAGTTCAAGCAAGCAGGGTAGGTAAACGGTACAGTGAAGAGCAGAGCAGTACTAGAGATGTTCTTAGGCGTCAATTCATTGAAACAGCTTTGACTCATAGCCCTCCATCTTAAGTAAAAGCCTCAAACCCCAAATCTAGTTTCATATCCTGTTTCAAGTCAATAAGTAGCAAGCGGGTCGTTCCCTTCAAGTGTAGTTATAGTTTTCTCATATATAGAAGAATCGAGAATCGAATGCCTACATAGTGGTTAAGCGGAAGAGTCTCAAGAAGGTGTTGGCGACCAGAGAAGAATAAGGAGCTTTTACCAAGATTAAGGTCATCATCCATTAATTCAGAAGATAGGACAGTTCCAGTTCTGCTGTTAATTGAAATGAATAGTTTTCCAGTTTTCCCGTTATATAAGTTTGGGCAAGACATTCTTCACAAGTTCCGTTTAGTTACTATGCGGGGATGGGATAGTGAGTTTTGAAGTTCAATATCGGTTTTAATTGCTTGATTGATCTGCAGTAGCTCAAAGTAGTTACGTTCGAGTGAAAAAGTAATCTTCAAACGGTTCTGCCCGATACTATTCATTTGTTGGAATCGTTTGATTCTCAAGTGTAGTTCTAGTTTCATCGCCAAGAGAATTGGATCTTCAAATGCATTTGTAGCCTAACGATTTGAGAACTCCCGCATCCAAACACATAAGCTTGCTCCCTTATATGACTTCTTGAAAAAGATGGGTTTAGGCCTTGTTCCTCCAAAGCAGCTAACGTTAGCACTTAGACTTCATACCCCCCTCCTTGTTAAACTCCGCCAAAACAATAATAATTTAGTGCAACAGAACTCTACTGAAGGACAGAAGCACTTGATGGTTCCCCTGCGAGAAACTACAGGAATTTCCACTCCTTACCTTTTGTTGACCTCAACTTCACTTGAAGAACTACTAGCAGCTTACCTTCTCACTCCACTTTCTTAACCTCTCTTATAGTCTTCTCTTCTCAAGCTAGCCATCTTCGCTGCCCTCGCTTCAAAGAAAGAAACCAAAAAGGAAGAATTTCACTCTAAACTAAGGTTGACTCCGGGCTAAAGGGAGGAACTGATAAAGTAGGCAAAAAACAAGCTTAGGCGCTAAGATCTGAGGCAGGAACAATTGATTCTGGAAGTAGAGTTCTGAAATGATAAAGCAGGTAAGTGAATAGTCCGTTGAAACTCTTATAACGCGCACTCAAAGCGATTAGCCATGAGCTCTGTAGAACACTGGTGTTACGACGTTTAAGAAGGGTGGTTATACTCTGGTCTCCGTTAAGGGAATGAGTTCAGTTTGACTTTAATCATATCGACTCGAATGGCCAGTTTCCGTTTTCAGATAAGGATAAGAAGCCGAATCAAGCAGTGCGGTATCTTGGAGTATAAAGTGAGCTATAAATAAGATCCCTATTTTCATTTTTCACAGGGGTTCTTCATCGCCGCCGCTGTTAATTGATTAAGGCGTAAGTCCAAGTCAAAGAAGATCATATCTTTTCGCAAGTACTGTTGACAGTGAAATCCGTTCTTCTAAGAATTCTTCCTCTTGCACAAATAAATACATCTCTTATTTACTGACCCTTCCTACCTACTTTTCTTCATGAGGAGAGCACACACACTCTCTGGAGTTTCGAAGGAAGTGCTGGGTTGTTACTTTGTTACATAAGTGGAGAGCATTCTCTCTTTTCTTCTTAAGCGTTAGGGAGCGTAACTCCAGCTCTCGTTAGTGCAGCTAGTAGCTTGTTGGTTAAGGCCTACTACAGCTCCCATACTTACAGATAACAAGTAGTCAAATGAAATAAGCAAAAGCCACTCAATAACTCAATTCCGTTCGCTAAACTCATTCATTTGTTCATTTAATCTTTCTTCGAGCGCCGAGGAAAAAGTAAAGGAATCTCTCTCATAGATGTCAAGCAAATCCGCTTCCTTTCGCGCAACCCTTCCGAAAGCCTTAACTACTTAACCTGTGATTTTCTCGTAGACAACCACTCGCACACAAGCAGACTCTCTTTAAGCTAGATAGAACCGCTCCTTGTAGTGGGCATGAGATTCGAGATGAGTTGCTTGCTTCATTTTTGGATAGGTACCCAGAGTTGCTTGTTTCATTCTCTCTAGCTACCCTTAACCTTGCTTATTGACTTTAAGAAAACATCTTACTGCAGGTTCCGCTACACTGCTGATTCTCTTGTCGATTCCACTCTCTCACTTAGGGGTTCTGAGAAGATGGTACAGGCTTAGCAATCAATGTAGGTTAGTTAAGATTAATAGGGAAGAGACGCTGTATGAAGAGATTATGATGCTGCGTCTTTACAATGTGTTCTATAAGTAGCTTCTTTACTTATTGCTTGATCATATAGAGTCGGGTAATATTACTTCATTCTATACTAGGTCGGGCTCGACACCCTTATTTCTTGAAACTCAACCTTCCCTTCAGAACCAATTGTAGCTGACTTACTTTATTACGCTCCTTATCCAGATCCTCATTTGAACCTTTCTTTTCGGGATACCTTTTGGGGAGACCTTGCAGCTCTTGTTGATTATTATTATAGACTTATTGAATAGAATTGTTGAGCACTAGGTTAGTTTAGAGCACGAAGTGTTACCAAATTCTATAATACCCGGCTAATGAATCTGTTTATTACCTTGCGCCAGAGGGTTGTAAGTCAGTTTGTGCCAGCTGGTAAGATAAGATGTTTTGTTAGGTTACAAAAAGTGATATAATGGATTGGTTAACTATCAGCTCTCGGGGCGCGTAAGCTTAGTGTCCTTTCAAGCTCTTGAATCTTCTCCTTCTCTTGATCCAGTATCTTATACCCGCCCGAAGAAACAAAACTTGAACAACCTACCTGTCAATTACCTCTTTCTAAGCCTTAACCAAGAGACTATCCTCGAACTGCTTATACTGCTTATTATTCTCTTGAAACTGATTCTTCACTAGCATCTGATCTTGTGACTTACCCAGCTTATTATTGTTTGCCAACCTCTTCCTTAAGTAAAAGACCCGGCGTTCAGACCCGCTTGTAGTTGACTTTAAGAACTATTGATTCTGTTGAAACTGCTCTAACTGCTTCTCCTTTGCGGGCTTTGGTTAGTGGCTTGTTAGATTCTTCCCCTCAAAGCAAGCCTGTAAGATAGTCTGCCCTTCCTTCACCACCCTGCACTGCATTCCAGTCCATTCTCGTCAACAAACGGGGATTCAAGTCGAACAGGGATTTCTTACGCCAAGACAAACAGCATTGCCAACATCGATTAACCGTTGATTCTCTCTTTTTTCGACTAGGAGAGGAGCCTACGTATACTTAACCCCTTTCTACCAACCCAACCACTTTGCTATCAGGCAAGTTACTACTAGACAAGACACTAAAAGACGTAACAAGTCATAAATGCATTCTAATGAGTTATTCCGGGTCCTGTGTTCGGATTCAACAGCCCCTCCGGCAACCATACCTCTGGCTACAATGAATTTTCCAAAAAGAGGCGGTCTTCCACCCTTGTCGTCTTGTCTGTCGTCTTGTCTGTCGTCTTGCCTGGTGGTGCATTAGTTAGTTTTGGGTTGACCCACTAGCTGCGGTTAAGGGAGAATCAGGTACTGGCTTGCTTCTTCAGCGCTAAAGTAAGCTGGAAAGACAGATGGGAGTTAACTACAAAGAAGAGAATTTAGTAATAAATAAGAGAGCCTCTAAAGAAAGAAGTAAGAAATCAAGCAGAGAGGCTTTCAATAACTTAAGTCATCAATAAATAACTAAGTAATCAAACAGTAATCAATAAGAAGAAAGTAATCAAACACAGAGGCTTGAAAGAACTAAGTCATCAGTCAAAAATACAGTAATCAAACACAGAGGTAAATAGAATCCCCTAACCATCAACTGCGAAACGAAAAAGCTCACCCGAGTCGACTATGCGTAAAAGCTAGCTTGCTTGTTTCCTCACTTGCTGTTCCTTTGCTTGCTGTTGCTGATCTAGCGGATCCACCAGTAGTTGAGTCAAGTCAAACAAAATCATATCCATCTTTTGAATATCAATTAGTAATGAAAACTCCAGACTATCCTTTAGCGCCAATCGAAGGCTTTCACCAACGTATGCCCAATATACGCATTGATTGACTGAACCCTTGACTATATCTATAGCTTATCTACCCTTGAACCCTTGACTATATTGATTGACTGAACCCTAATCAATGATATATTAGATTATTATAGGATGCCCCTTACTATGACTCGCACCGACATAAGTAAGAATTCATTTCCTCAACGTACAGTGTCCACACTCTAAGCTCTCTTGCAGCTGAAGATCAATATTTAGATCCCAATCCTTCAACTGATCTGTCAACTGCCTCAGAGAATGCTCTTGAAACAACTTCTTTCTAATATGAAACAAGGGGCCAAGCAACCCGATGTTATTACCAAGTCCTGTGTTCTGCACCCGACCCGCACTGTATTGATTGCGCCCTGACCCGAAAACAAAGTTATTTCAATGAGTTAACCCCGACCCGACCTCACTCTCCTTTCTGAACCGACACGACAAGCCGACAAGTCACTATTCATATAGGCTTGGCACTCTCTACTCGACTCTAAAGTAAGAATGGAACTTTAATGCAGGTAAGAAACATCAGAATTAGCAATAAGTTTAGGCTTTCAGCACCTTCTCCCATTCCTGTTCCTGCTAGTAGTGAGCGAGTACAATTACTGAGTTAACCTGCTTTCATGGCGTTAGTCTGAGACTCTTGAATCAGAGGTGCGGATATTCTAGACTATAATATCTGCTTTAACAGCTTCGGCTTCATATCCTGATACCGCTTATGCTTAAGGGCTTAGCGCCCCAACTCACGTTACTTACCCGAACACTATCGAACTAGACTTGATGCGAGCATGATACCCTACCTGGGCCAACAAGTAATTACTTTTGCTGAAGTCAAGTATACTGTTTGTTATAGTAAGAATTGACCTGCACTCAAAGGTAGGAAAAAGAATCATTAGCCTGGTAAGAAGGGATGTATATTGTTAACTAACCGAACCTGCGCCTCTATCTCTCAAGTAAGAATACTCGCCTGGCTATTACTATTAGTAATCAGCAGGGGAAAGAGCTGGATCATCTACTGGTTAAGGATCATCAGATGCTGAATGGACTGCTCCAGTTGAGTGTTGTTCGGTTAAAGGAATACAGAAATCCAATCATATCTTACGAGAACTAGGATTGGCTAGTTACAGATTCTATGAGACCACTATGGCTAACTCCTCAGGAAAACTGGAATTATCACTTTTCTACTTGAGAGCACTAGAGGGAAAGAGCACTAGGGTTGGAGAGTTGGTTATGGAATTGAGGAGCACCCATAATAGACTGATAACACTGCTTCATATCTTTATTCGGCTTCAGATCAATAAGAATCAGCTTCCCCTTCGCTTACTCCTTATTATTCTCCCGCTTATGAAACTTTCACTTCACCTTTCCTATGTGGAGCTTCTGTTGTGACTGGCAATCAATACTGTTCGAATAGACCCTAGCTCATTCTTCTGTTCTGTTTCAAAAGCAGCGAGGCTTGAAGCACCTTTCCTCCGCCTCTGGTCGCCAACTGTCAACTCTAAGAAACAACCTTCCATGAACTACTAGTTTCAGGGTCGAATTGAATCAAACTGCTTACTCTCTCTCAAGCTTACTTTACTTGTTTTTACTCTTCAACTGCTAACTGTTAGCCTGCGCCTCTTTACTTATATGATGGTCACACTTACATTGGATCAATTCCTTCAGATGTTTATTCACAGCACTGCTAGCCCGTACTAGATTATTGTTCTTGCATGTTAATCTAAAGAATGGAATTGATAAGCACCCAGGAACAGTGCAAAGATTCTATGGAACAAGCTTCTAATAAAGGCCTTTAGGGCGCGTTAGCTTACTCTTTAGGTCAGTTAGCTTACTTGAGCGGGTGCGAGTTAAGTTTTCCAAGATAGGGTTGGCTTTCCCCTTTGCGTGCTTGACGAGTAGTGCTTTGCTTTCCCTTTGCCCTTTATGTGGTCCAGCATAAAATGAGTAAGGGGCCTGAAGTGGAAGGTATGGCAGTCAACTATAAAAGCGTAAACAAACAGCTGACTGCAGGCTCTAAACAAAAGCAAAGAGAGAGGATGGTGCACCCATTACTTAAGCAATCGGTACCACTATTCCTATTGAATAGAATCTTACTTATGAGTTTACATCTCATGTGATTGATTAAACTCACCACTGCTTACTCTCTATTCTTTAATTACCGGCAATTACCGCGAATGGAAGAGAGCGTTACTCTAATATAGACTAATATAGAAATGGTGTAAAAACACGGCTTTGCTTCAAAAGGGCTTACTGCCCAGCGCACAACAGAACAATAATAATGTTTGTTTATTCGCTCTTGCTTGCTCTGAATAGAATTGAAAAGAACGTTACTATGATATAGAATCAACTAAAAACATGGCTTCCCTTAAGTGAGAATCAGAAGAGGAAGAGAGCATTACTAATATAGAGAAGCTGTTGATTTTACTGTAAAAGTAAGCTTAAAGTGGTAGTGCAAGTGTAGTTCGAGCATTGTAAGCGAGTTCGGGGTGTGCGAGTTATTTGAGTTTAGCATTAGCAATAAGGAGTGAAGAGCCTGAGTAATATGTCAGTAGGTTGTTTACTAACTTATATGAGTGGTGGTAGCAAGAAAGACTCAATTCATTGAGTATGGAAAGGGTTACTAACGTCGAGCGGCAGTGAGTTATAATCAATTTCTTCACAGTATGCCATAAAAGATCAAGACAGGAATTTCGCATAAACTCCATTAGCTGAAGTCAAATCAAAGAATGAGACATTTCCATCACCCGCTTATCCGTATAACTGAACTTATTAATTGAGCAGCTCACGGATCCTTATATTATTGATCTCTCCCCCTCACCTCGAGCAGGAACAGGCAATTCTTATGCTTACTTGATAACAGAACAAGTGATTTCTTCATTGGGAGCTCGAACTGATCCAGCTCTATCAACAGCTTCAGATGATCTTTTGATTCTAGGTTTCTATCGTAGACAACACTCACACACAAGGAGACTCTAAGAACTGAAGGATACTCGTATTAAGCTCCTGACCCCGAGTCAACTAAACCGCACAAGCTAACTCACGAGCTGCAAACTCCTTACAGGCAAGTCATGCATTTCTTAACAGCAAACAGAATATCTATGCCTGGCAATACTCAACGCTGAGTCTTAATAATTCATTAGTCATCTTTCTTGCTATGAGTCCACTCTTTCAAACGCCGAGTCAATCTTTTATTGAATCTTTCGAGCGGTCAACACCGACAGAGGAAACTCGGGATGCGCCTATTTGTTCAACAAGAAAAAAGTCAGGGGGTTGAAGGCTTCATTGTGCAGCTCACTGGATACTTAGGCATTCTAAAGCGGTTTTGAGAATCTTAAGATACCTTTCTTCAACCATTGGGCAAGTGTATTTCTATCAGTCACATGGCCACACTAGGGTGGAAGCATTCTCTGATGCGGATTGGGCTGGCAGCCCGTTCGTTTGATCGGAGGTCCAGTCAACTAGTGGCTATTGTTTCTTTGTGGTTTACAATTTGTTTGTGGTGGAATAGCCAGAAACTTTGTGTTGTTGCTCGGTCTAGTGCGGAAGCTTAGTATAGGTCCATGGCTCACACCACTTTTTAGATTGTGTGGCTTCGAAGGTTTTTTACAGAATGGGGATTTCTACAAAAGCGACCATCTACAATGTAGTGTGATAGTAAGCCGGCTATGGATATTGCCAACAATCCAGTGTACCATGAACGAACTAAACACATCGAAGTATACTGCCATACGGCGCGTGACAAACTAAAGGTGCGGAAAGCCTCTCACCCCCCCACATTGATGTTTTAGTAGACAATGCCGCCTTGCATACTGCCTACTCTTTTATGGATATTCTGGGTACAATCATCTCTTGATGGATCTACATTACAAGGTAAAGACTGCCTGAATCAAACCAACTTGGGGAAAACTTTAGACTACAGAGTCATGCCATTCGGCTTGAAGAATGCCGGAGCAACTTACCAGAGGGCAATGTAGACTCTGTTCCATGACATGATGCACAGAGAAGTATAGATATATGTTGATGATATGGTCGCAAAGTCAAGGATAACACCATCTTACAGTTCTTAGAAGGGTATTTGGTATTTTACAGACTCATGTCGGCAAACTGGAAACAGAATCCAGCCAAATTGGTGTTTGGGGTAAATTCCGGGAAGCTACTAGGATTCAGTGTAAGCCAGAGGGGCATTGAAGTTGACCCAGAAAAGATCAAGGTCATTCAGGATATGCGCCACCGCCGAAGAATCAAAAGGAGGTACGAGGATTCTTGGTAAAGATTGAACTACATTGCGCATCTCACAGCTAACAGCCACTTTGGAGCCTATTTGAAAGTGACTAAAGAAGAGAACAGCCTTTCCAAGTGGGATTAGGAGTGTAAGGAGGCGTTTGACAAGAGAAAGTGGTATTTGAAAAATCCACCTGCTTGTCATTTAGCCAACCCTCCGTCTCTGGGGAAGCCCCTCCTGCTTGACCCTTTATTGAAAGAATGAAACTTGGGTATTTGTTATCAGCCTCGAGTTTTGTATAGTGCTGCTAGGAGAGCTCACTAAGACTAGGAGCGGATTCTATACCAGTAACAGCGTATTCTGGGCATCAATGCACTAACTCCTTCGCTTATGAACCCTTAACCTCGTTCTTTGTTACGCGCGCCGTCTACTCTGTGCATACACTAGGGCTCTAAAATGGTTGACTGCGAAACACCTTGTCCTTGAATTCATTCTATTTCTATTTCATATTCCCTTGTTCCTTGGAAAAGATCTGATTCTTTTAATTAAGAGTTCGATCGAAACAGGAGAGTGAAGGCCGTTCAAGTTAATATACGAATATGTAGATGTAGTGCTTTTCAAAGCCTACTTATATTGATATAGGCGAGAGGCTGAAGCAACTGCCTGAGCCGGGGATACCGTCATAGAAGAAATGAGATCGAACCCATACTAACAAGCTGAAGTTAGGAGCTCCGGCATAAATGGGTTTGTTTGGGTAGAGTGGTTTATACAGGGGCATGAATCGATCGTGCTTGCACCGGACAGAGAGGCGGGTATAAAGAGGGAATCTCTTGTTATAGATGAGCCATAGTCCGAGTCGAGAGGTACTCTCACCTAGCCATATGGTGGGGGTGGATGGTGGCAGATAAGTCTGAGTTCAATTGGAGACTTAACGACCCCGTAATCAATCCTTCTGGTAATCTATTACACTAATTATCTCAATTACTCGCCTTGGATAGCTTCTTAGATAGCTGGCCAGAGCCTTTATTGAATGAAGCAGGGCTTGACTCCACTCCTTCCCTCCTATCTTTAGCTTTTAAGCCAGAGTTAGCGTACTTATAGTGGGGCACTCCTGATTTCTAATCAAGATAATAAAAATACTCAAACTACAGCCTTCCTTTTCTTTTATGGTTCACTTATCTGGCCCATGAAACCAGATTGGAATTGGACCGCGCGTCGCCAACAATTTGATTGGCCCCTTTCCTTCTATTGCTAAAGTCCGAGAGGATGGCAATTCGTTTTCACTCTTTTGGGGCGTTTGAGGTTGGGCTTAACCGTCTGATCTATATCTTTCTCTTGCTATAGGCTTACCACCCTAGCTCAAAAGCATAATAAAAAAGGAAGGCAGAATGAAGCAGAAAGAGACATAAGGAAGCACTCGACTACTAGGGGGAGTTCTTACACGCCTTGACAGAATAGTAATTGAATCTCAAGAACTAGATCAATGGCAGGGTTGGCTAATTACAACGGTAAGCAAAAATGCCAGGACTACTTGCCTAAGCTCTCTCACTTGCTCTATCCAAGGCGTCTATCTCTAGCGAAGTCAACTCTTTCATTTCTACGACCAACCGAGAGTCCCTGTGCTATGGCTCACACCCTTAATAAGGTTTCTTTTATTGCTTGATCTGCGTTAGCCTTGTGTAGTTTGAAAGTACTTATTGCAACGGTGACAGAAATAATCAACTTCTCTTTGACTGAAGCACTTTAACTTCACTTTACAACGAGTTGGGCTGGAACTGTTCGATTTTTACGAGTTGAGACGGACTGAGAGAACAAAGTGGACTAAAGGCCAAGAAGACCGCAAAGCACTTTTGGATTTCTATGAGCTGCTCTACCCTACCTATACCGAAACCCGGAAAGCAAGCTACGTGAGAGTTGGTCCATGAACACCGAAACTAGCAGTCTTCTCGAGAGTGCCTTTGCTTGGGCTAATTTCTATGCTGACACTAGAACTATGGCTCACGAGGAGGCCCTGTAACTAAGGCTATACTTTTCCTCTTCTTTCATGTCGAGCTTTCGAAAGCCACTGTCGTCGAATAAAGCATTGATAGCTTTGTAGGAGAAAAACATAGATTATTCCCGAGGGTCTTCCTTGCATGCTGAAGTGAACAGGGGCGGTACCAACGTAGACTATAAAGAGCGGTAACTCCCGTCAATGAATACCATTCATAGCTGTCCATATTAGTAACATAGCCTATACAACTTAGTTTGACTGCTCGAAGGTGGTTATAGCTTCTATATATTGACTCAATTATATGCATAATGCTCTTCCTATTGGTTTTCTCGGCTTTATTCTGCCGAACCGAACGAAGACTGTTTCTCTCCCTATTGCACGGATATCTTCTCTTTCACTCTCTTTCTTCATTCAGTAAAGGTTACGGGAACATACTTTTCCTTTGGTCTAGTTTGCTGAACTTCCTGCGACAGCTAACTAGGGGCATTTAGGACAACTTGTTCATTCATTCCGCTCGGGCCTTTCTCTTTGGAGAGTCCCTTCTTTCCAATCACTAAATATAGTGCAGGCTCGCGCCATTCATATTCTTTCTGCTTGACCGGTACCATTCACTCCATTTTCAATGAATTCTGGGTCTGGGCGCTGCCCCTACTTTCACATTTCTTCCTATGAAATGGTCTACTTCTACTTAGACTGAGATGGCTTCTCAATCGACGGATTGATACGGACTAAAAACCAATCAATCCTACTTATACGTTACTTTAGTGCTTTTCCCGATAGTCCCTAACCCTTGAGCATGGAATTGCCCTGAGGAATGGATCCCTACTGGACGTAAACTAGTTGCTTCGCTTCCATCGGGTGACGTACTCTTTACTGGAGAGCTACCCGCATGGCCTTCACGACTTAGCCTTCGCCTTTCACTTTTCCAGTAAGGGGGGATTGAATAGTTGGTTGGATACCTAACGCCATCTATCTCTCCTCTCAGTTTATTGGTAATCCAATTCTTAATGATGGAGCAGCGGTCGCGGATCAACCCACTTGAGCAGTTTTTCAGTGTTTATTTGGTTTCTGCGCTTTCATTTAACGCCTTGCTCCAGCGGCAGCGGGCTAATCCCAATAGCTACAAGGTCGACGGAAAGCCACACCACAGCGATATGGTCGACAGGTTTTTCATTATGCCAAAAAAGAACTACCTGGAACCCTACAATCAATAAAAGAGTAGTGCAGATTTCTTATTCGGTGGACATACAAGCGCCCTTACTCTCTCAGACTTGATGGAATTGTGCCAGAAAGACGAAGACAAAAGGCTTGAAGCACCTTGCCTCGAGCAGGGACGATGAAGATAGCCCCCTCGGGTTCTTGTATGGCTGATGTCTAGTGTACTTTTGGAGTGTTTAAGCCGCGCGTACCACTCTCCTTAGTCTCTCTGCTTCGTTATGCGAGGCCGCGTCTTCAATCACGATTACGTTGACGACGAACTTCTTCGGCTTCACCTTCAGTACTCTTATTATGTCAGCGTTAGTCTGGATAATGGTATTTGACTTTAGACACTCGAGTGCAGTTGCCTTGGTGCTTTCTTTTTGTATTCTGTGCTTTAAGATTCTCTATTTCTTGTTTTCTTCATCGATGCTAAACGCCCTCGTGCTTTTCTTCCTTGTAATCGAAGTGGATTCCTCCGGTTAGATTTGAGCTATACTGCATCTCGAGGGGACTGGATTTGATGAGAGAGCTAGCGGCTCCAGTGTAGGTTTTGAGTTCCCCATCTATCAGCCATATATCTTGCAGTTTTCCTCCCGCAACCTTATCGGGATTAAGGAAAGCCGATTTCCATCCTTTGTCAGGACCCGAGAACCTCGTTACCAACCTCTTTTGCATTTGAGTTTTTTGGAGTCGTTTTATATAGTCTATTTTGTTCAATGTTCTCAATCATTAGCATCAGCAATGAGTGCATCTGCTAGGTTGCCATTCCTACTCAACAACTTGAGAGAGAATTAGTTTTTCCTACCTAAGAAAATCCACCACATCAGGTAAATTAGAATCAAGGCCTACTTCAATGCACACACGGGCAAAGGAAACGCTTTCTCTGCAGTCATCTTGCCCGGAAAAAGGGTGCCAATGAGAAATTAGGCTAGAGAATCGTATCTCGCAAAAATGGGTATCTTAGTGATCCCAAGTTGTCCAAGGTCCTGCCTCCATAACATGTTCCTTAGCTGAAGAGTAAGCTCAATCGAGGGGAAAGGTGCCTTTACGAACCATAGAAAGATTTGGAACACTAAACGAATTCCAAGCTCTGCGAATTAACTTCACCATATCTTGAATAGACGGTGTAGAACCTAATACCTGTAACAGCCTTCTTCCCTCTTTCCGTAATGAAAGGAAATCAAGATAAGCTACGATTGGCATAGAAATAAGGATAGAAAGAAAAACTGCAAGCACCCTTGCTAGGCCAGACGACTTAAACACAGCAGTATGATTCCGAACCCCTGTCAAATAGGGCAACCGCATGGGACAAAGGAAGGCTCGGCGGGATGAAACCGACAGACAAGTCACTATCGGAAGGAAGCCTGTCGTCACTAGATGGTTTTCGTATGAACATATGATTACAGAAATGCGCGATGGCCTCCTACTCTTAACCTCGGTGAGATGATAGAACTAAGTCTAGCTTCAGGCTAGAAGGGATGAAATGACTCTAGGCGAAAAAAGAAGGGATCGCAAAAAACACTTATCTAACTTCCACTCAAGCGGGAACTGGCCTTAGGACGATGGCATAAGTCTGGATGGCCGGGAAGAAAAGAAGATATATATGAAAAACCTTATCACAGGCTTGGTGAAACTTGCCTCTATCAAAGCTGATATATTTGAATCCTATGCTTCTCTTAAAGCGGCTGTCCGTCTTATCATCCTCTGATGGCTGCTTATGAGATACTGCACCTCGTTGGTCAAGTCTTCATGCTTCCGTTCCACTCGCTGGTTGGTCTTCAAACGCTTGGTAGGAGTAAAGCTCAGAAAGAGTGAGAAGAATTTCAACCTCTCTTACATCCACCAAGCCATTACTCGTGTAGAACATGGGCTGCTGGACTGAGTGCTTCCCGATGAGATCCTTTGAGACTGCATGGTTGGGTAACTTTCAAAAGAAAGATCTGGAAATAGCTAAAGGCCTAAACTTGCTTTCGTTTTTGCTTAATTGTATATAGGTGAACCTGAACCAGGTCGAATGTTTTTTCTTCCTTACCCTGACCCAGAAGTCAGGTCGGTACTAGGAACAATATCCATCCGGGGATAAAGAATCAATGCGGCACAAGCAGTCCACTTATTATTGTAGTCTCGGTCCCTGACTATCCTTTCTGTCGAGTTACTTTATACCGGACCTAATCGAATGTGAGGCCTACGGTATCCCTACTGCTAGTTGTGAGAGTCTTCAGCGTTGCAAAGTCCTGCTCTTTCCTTGCTATTTCCCTGTTTTCTCTAATATACGGGGATCGCTCTAAATAGCTTATGTAAAGTAGAGTTCCATCCTCCCCCGATGCTTCCTCTTGTTGAATGAAAGCTTCTTCTTCACCTCTTTAACTCGGGCAATCTGATCCGGGCAATCGTTCCCGCCGCTTCTTTGCTTGCTGTATGCCATAGAGGTGTACGGGGAAGGAGGTTAAAACTAAGAACCATTAAACGAGTACCCGTAGTGCCCGTTGCTTACTTGGAGGAGTATGAGAAAGCCCCCACGATTCGATCAGTGATCGTATGTAATAGATTGGGCTGGTTTCTCGTTTGAGGCTGCCCGCTACGTAGCCTATCTAAAAGCTTGGGAAAGGAGTGCTGGGACAAATCCATATCGTCCAATCTCATAGGATGGTAACAATCCCGATAGTCAAATATAAGGAATCCATCTTCCACGGGCTGTGACAAAGACATATCTGCTAGCACGAGTCCTGCCTTCTTTTGATTTCTTGCTTGCTGCATAAGTATTGCTGCCATTCTGTGTAGGGAATTTCTATAGTAATGGAGTCATGTAACTCAGTGGCAATGCCGTTATTTCTCTGTCAGTTGGTGTAAGAGCACCTTCGCAACTTTGGATTCTTCTATTTCCTAGGAAGTAGGATAAAAGGAAATGCTTTTTTCTAAGCTGAGTGTAACCGCTTTCGCTTTCCATTGCACCTGCCCTAGGAGTAGTCTAAGGATTCCAAGGCTTTTATCCTGCCCTTTGAATGAGTGAACTTCACCAGAGCCGCAAAGCCAGAGAACTCCAACTGGAAGGTAGTAAAAGAAGAGTCAGTCTGAATCCACTTCTTATAAATCTTGTCTCCCATTGTATTGCTATACATCTTGATTTAGTGAGGTAATCGAAGATGATTAAGGAAACCTTGTTGCAAAGCCCCTTACGAGAGTCTTCCGAATACTCTCTGCCAACGTAGGCGAGGAAAAACCAACCTTTTTGTATTATGAAATTTGTCTCCATTCGATTCGACTATTTCACAAAGAAAGAAGAGCCAGCTAATAACTGCCCTCGACTTTACGCCTCTCCTAGCCTAGCCCCAACAATGTTGACTCCCTAAGAGTAAGAGCTGCCTTTAGGCATAGTTCCTATTCATCTATTAGATAGATTCAGAAAGGATTACACTCAAGGTTGTTTTTTGTTCGTTGTTTTGGGAGCCCAGCTTATCTTATGTCGGTATGGCCGGTGTGGTCCGTTAGCAGGTAGGGGCTCATGTATGCCGACAAGGAGTTATTTGATTTGACTTTAGGTATGAAAAGCAACCTCTATTTCAGCTAAACTCTCAATATCCTATTAGCCCAGCAGCGAATTAGACAAATGCACGCTCACACTGTAGCCGGATATAAATCCAATTGGTGGGTAGGGGCCAGATACCGATTGGACATTTTCGCTTCACCTGCATGTAGGTAAGGCCAAGAATCCATCCCTTGGTACGAGGAAAGATAAAGTGAAGCTCGTACCCGAAGGGGCGAGGAAAGAGAGTTGACAGTTCTTCGGCTTAGTGTCAGTGCTCTAGCTCTAAGTCATAGAGAGAGGAGATAGGTTATTGCTTGTGTCGATGAACAAAAGCCTGCTGCAAATAATAGAATCGAGGTTAGGGTAAGATTACTAACAATGCTTTTCTCTATCTTCTATTCAGAAAGTTGAGATGAGCATTCGGCTTCGGCTTCTATATCGGATTCAACAACTTATCTTAGCGATTCCTTGCCATCAGTTTCAACTTCATCATTAGCCAGAGGGGTTTAATGGAAAGAAGTAACCAATCCGACAAAGAGTTCTAACGAACCCTGCTACAGCCAACAGTATTAGCTTAAGAAAGACGCACCCCTCCTCTATCTAAAACTTAGGGCATAAAAACCGGTACTTGATGATGATCCCGATCTTGACCTGATTCTATCATACATAGTTCATTCTTCTGTTTCCTCTTCTGCGTCAACACCTTTACTTTCTTTTGAGTCAGACTCCCCTTTTTCCGACCTCAACTCCCGTTAGCTTAGAGTCAACTGTATTCTTAAGGGTAGGCCCGCAATTCCTACTTTTCAATTCCATTCCATTATTCAGTAGTTGCTTGGCCCGGGTATTATAACTTCTGGTTTCAAGAGACGTATCAGCTATTCGAAAGGAAAGCCACTTGTCAAGTTTTGGTTATGAAAGTGAAGTGAAAGTGTCATTGTCAACAAGATCAGTTGCCGAATGAAGTTGAGGTATAAAAGAAATGGAGTTATACAAGATGAAATGGTATCTCCTAGGCTGAAACAAGCATACTCCTACTAGGTCGGTAGAGTGTCAATGGAAGTAACCAATCAATAAGGAACTCACTGACCAATGGATTCAAAGTCAAGAAAGGGGCCAAGACGACAGACAAGACGACAAGGAACTACTAAACAAGCAACTACTCAACAAGCAACTACTAACGACCAAGCAACTACTAATGTTGCGCGGTAGCGAGTCCCTAGCGTTAGCGAGTTAAGCGCGTTAGCGAGTTAAAACCGCGTAGGAGTTCTCGTGTCGCGGCAGGGCCGCTCTTCCGTTTGACAAGCTGATGCTGATTCTCTCGTAGACCTAACTCACCCTCACCTTGCTTTTGAGTCCTGTGTTCGAGGCGGTAGGAGTTCTCGTTGTGCGGTAGGAGCTAATTTGGCATTTCAAAGTATCTAAATAAAGCGAGAAGAGGTTGGTGCGAAGTGTTCATAAAGTGGAGAATAAGAAATCCCTATCCGATTCTGATAGTTGCTTGTAAGATGATTACCTTAACCCTGCTCTGCGGCCTACCTCTCTTATCTATTAGCCTGCCTCTCTTATCTATTAGCCTGCCTCTCTTATCTCTATGACTTGGGGGGTCTCAAAGAAAGGCTTATTTGCTTGTTCCTGCCCTTAAGTCAATTATGGAAAGTCAATTATGGACGAACACAAGACTAGGTAATAACTTGTACAGATCCCAAACACAGGACAGGACCTTGATAGAAATGGCACTCAACCGCAAAGCAAGTCATTAAATGGCCAAGTGTTTTTTGTTATTCTAAATAGAAATCATTCATTAAAGGCAAAGGCGAGAAAGACCCGAACCAACCTACCTCTCTTTGTTTTCAAACTATAACCTCCATTTCTTATTCTTTAGCTACTTACTTGGCTTCTGCTATTCTTATTCCCCCGCTTCCGAGCCTGACTCCCCGCACTCAACACCTGACTCAACACTTGTGTATTATCGCCTAAATCCTTAGGCTTCTACTACCTTAGATCAGACTTACTGTCCATACTTTGATTCCTCAGCTACTGATATAGAACCTCGCTTTCCTGTCTATGAGCCCTTAGCTCGTTAGCTACATTACCTATCTGTTGCTTTAAACCTCACTAACCTCTCTTTGAGTATGCCACTACCGACTAGTTGCTTGTCCTGGCTTACTTTCATTCCCCTACTCCCTGATCCAAGTCTGCATTGCTTATCTTTTCTCATGATAGTATTAAGTATTCTGTTAACTTATATAAGATTGATTGGTATTTTCTGAAGGAAACTCGATCTCAACTCAAAAAGGTGGTTTGGTTTCTATTCTCTTTTCTCTATCTTTTCTCTATGTTTGTATGGGTGCGCTGGCCAATGTGCGATTACCTCCTATGAATGTGCTAGGTACCCTCTATTCAAGGGGTCGGGCAAACAGGGCGAGGTATGGGCCAACTTAAACACATAATTAAGGATAAATAGACCAGTCTCGAACTAAAAGACCATAGACCTTAGCTACTAACTAAAAGAATGAACTGCTCTACCTTCTAAGCGGTGTAAACTCTCAACTGGGAATCAAGCAGGTACGTCTCATTCTTTAGCTACTGATCTCAATGCTATACTACTTTTATTAGACTTAAGTGACTACTGAAAAAGCAGCCCTTCCCCTCCCCTAGCCTTCCTTTCCTGCTTCTCAACCCCTACCTCTCTTTGGTTCAGTATGCCCCTCCGAACAAACATAGTCTTTTACTTACGCGCCTTACTTTCCTTGCTTTTCAACCAAAACCCCTCCCTACTGATAGTACTTAACTTGGAATTGGAATGGAGCAATTAACTATATAATGAAACTAGCACCAATTAGGCTTTAACTACTAAACAAAAGCAGCCCTTACTGCTCTCGAAGCTTGCTTCCTGCCCTGTGACTCCCGTCCCGTGTCTAAACCTTACACAGCTTTATCTAATTCTACAATTCATGTCTTTGATTCTTACTTGGTTGCATGAGCCTGCCTTCTTTAATACTCGAACTGTATCTCTGCTTTCACTCTCCCACTGCTTACTCTTATTCTTTAGCAATGTGGAGGCTGTGTGCGATATAGAGCGTTTACAAGAATAGAATCGAACTAGCGACAACAAGAAATCCATATAAGTAAGAGAATAACTCAATCAATACTAAAAGGAGTGGAACTGGAAACAGGGGATCTAACCCATAAGTAAGAGAATGCATCTACTATGGGAAAGAAAGGGCAGTGAAGAAAATGAGCTGGCAAGTGAGAAGGATTTTCTGCTTGATTACTAACAGCGGATATGCGACACTCTCCTGGATCCGTTATCATTAAAGCGAATACCCATCCTTCTAGTATTTCTTCTTATATACTATGCTATGATATTCAGTCTCAAAGTAATAAAAGAATAAGCTTCTTTTTTGGAAGGGGATTGGAGGACAAGGTTTCCGTTAGCAACGCCGGGAAAGGATTGGAAGGAAGTCATTTAGCAATTGATTTAGCTTAGAACTCTTCCCTCACCCGAAGGCGAGCGAGTTCACTACATGGAGTTTTCATTCCCAATCTTATGGTAGAAAATAGGGATATTCAAAGAAATCTAACCCAGGACACTAATCTAGGGGATTCGATTCCTCTCTAGAGATTCCTTCCTAAAAAGAGCCGTTATCCTCTTCTGTTTTTTATATAAAAACCAATGCCATACCACCTTCGACAGGTAAACCGGAACCAGGGAAACCAGAACCGCAGTCTAAAAGAAGGGGGCACAGGATGGGATTTCAATCTTGCTTTGAATAGATTAGATGGATATGCCTCATCCCAGGGGTATTTTACCTTTACAGATAGAGAGGTCGTGGAATACTATTCTAAGGATCCGCCTCGTCTTCCTTCAAACCCCGAATATAGTACTTTTCAAGGAGAAGGAGAGCAGTCGACTTTTGAACATCGCCTATTGCCTTTCGCCTAGTCTGGGTTTGCCTTGGCCTTGACCCAGGTCAGCAAAAAGCATTTACGTCGGGGATCTTTCCTTCTAGTAGCCGTTTTTCCTGCTTTATCCCAGAAAATAGGGAAATGCCGGCTCTCTGACAAATGACACTTATTCAACTCAAGCACCCAGCTACCGACAGCAACATCAAAGCCTATTCTTCAAACCAACCTTCAATTAGTAATTACCCCAGAGGCATTCATTCTTCACGTTGCTGAGCTCACCTGATATTGTCTCACCACTCCCCTTTCATTCTCTTGTCCCAGACCCTGACATCCTTTAGAAGCCTATCCGTAAAAGCTAACCAAACTCATGACCGTGAGTGCGACGGACGGCAACCTGGTCCATGAAATATAGCCTTCGTCATTACAAGCCGGGATGATACAATGGAGACAATCAAATCAGTTACGAAATCATACGGCTATGCGCGTGCTGTTGCTCGGCAGTCACCTGCTTTTCTCCTTTTACCCTTAAATATTCCTTCGCTTCGAGAGGGCTATAGTGGAATCGTTAGGGAAATATCCCGGTATTTCAAATATGGAATAATAGGAAGAGCTGTCGTCTCTATCTGAACAAACTAATCTCCTTGACAGATTCGAATTAGGATCATAAGAACAGGTACCCGCAGCACATCCTTATCTTTACAAGCTACACATGAAAGCGGGGAATTACGAGTTTCACCCTGGGCCGGATCAACTAAAGTTCTTTTATGCTTTTGCTTTTCAAATGCTCTAGTATCGCAGGGAAGCTCTCCCTTTCTATAGCTCTCCCTTTCTATAGTATGGTAGTTTTGAATAGGTTTCAATCCCATCCCGGCAGTCCTATCCTAGCATGAGTATTTACCTTATCTTTATAGAAAGCATTAGTATGTACCTTCTACTTATAGAATAGCAGTCTTCTTATTTAGGGCTCAAGTAAGTCAGCTTGTGTTTTCTTATCTGTCATATGAAGAGAAGTCTTCCTCATTCGCAATTTCCTCATTTCACTCTGTAGTACAAAGCTTGTTGCATTAAGTAAATACTATAATGAAGTCAATACTTGGCATAGACCCTTGGAAGACAACGTTCTTTCAATTGAATCTCTCCATCGTGGTGGTAACAGGTAGGGCTTAATAACGATGGCGGTACTGTGATGGCTAGATCTTGTTATCAAAACCACAATGTTATCTTAATGTTAGCCCAAATGGAGGGGAATTAGGACGGCTCCACTATTGGATTGGATTTCTCGCTTATAAGTCTACGGAACAAACTTCCCCCCGAAACACACTTCACTATTGCTTCTGGAATCAAGGATTAATGCGTGAGCGTCTCTCTCCTCCTTTCATTTCTACTTGGTCTCGGAGATTCTAGAGACTAATGATATAGGGAACTCGTACACATATCCCAAGACATGTATCCATTGCTCTACAGGCATGAATCAAGTTTACCATTTATGCGGATGGGACCTCCTTTCAGGATGAATCTACCATTATTGGGGGTCTGACTGACTATAATGGAACTCTTTCGATGGTCTAAAGCGTTTTTGCCTTTAGGGCGGCTATCCGTGTTCAACCATCATGACTATGCTGCTAAGGGTCAATCACCTGAATCAAGGCCAGATGGTGCCTCCCTCTGATTTATGATGCTCCTCGACAGAAAGGCAAGTAAGCGATCTGCTTAGCTTATATATGAAACCTCCCTTGCTCTCCCATTAAGTAAGTTAAGGACCGAGCCAAAGAAAAGCCCCAGCCGAGTATACTCCAACCCACTATAATTCCAAAGAATGACCCTCTATTAGCTCTAGTTATCCTTTCGAGAAACTACACTCTAGTCAAAACCTTAGAAAAGTATTCAACTCCTTTTGCTCGTTCGGTAGCTATGAAAACTCCTCTTCTAACTATAGAAGAAGAACAACAATTCTTGAAAAACTACATATGCTCTAACTAACCCATCTTTTCGCTCTCCTAAAGATAAGGTAAGGGAAGGTTTCAGAATGCACTCGAGTGATAACGAGGCCCGCGACATCAATTTATTGAAGTCAAGGTTTTGACAACAGTTGCTATCCTAACTTCCAATTCTTAGGACTTGCCCCCCTCCTACAATAAAGTGCTAATTCAATCATATAGCGAAGCCAAAAATGCTTGTTTGTGCTATCGTTTTGATATCCGCGACTGCCCGCTTGGAAAGATCAACCCTCCGAGAAGTCACCTTTCTATGGATGAATATAAATCCTCTACTCGATACCACTTATCACTAGCTCTTTGATCCAACTCAAGATGTTTTCTTCCTAAGAATGGCTTTCGATGTAAAAAGTGACTCGAGTAATAACGAACGAGAGGTTTAGTAAATTGCTCTCTATACTGAGTGGTTTAGGATTATAAGTAAAAAACAAAACAACGAATGCCAATGCTTTTCAAAGACGAGACGAGTTAAGTCAGAAATAACGCTAGTGTTATGGACCCGACAAGCCTCCATCTTTGGTTTGGCCTAGCGTATGGGGAACTCTAGCTGCTTCACTTAGGGCTTTACGAGTTTCTTCGTTTTTGGCTCTTTCGACTGCTTAGCCTTCTTCCATTGTTAGTTCTCAGCTCTTACATTAGAGCATCCCTTGACTCAGCTGCAGGCCAACGAGGAATATAAGAAGACAAAGCAGTTTTACCCTTTAGGGTTCTTTCTTTATAGTCAAGCACCGGCCGCATGCTTTCTTGCCCTTTCTTCCTTTCCTTCGTCACCTTTCTCCTTCTTTTCCTTTACTTTTTTCGGAATATTTGTTGTGCAACCCTCTTTTACAACTAATGGAAGATCCTCCTCAATAGGAGACTTCTAAGCAGTGGAACTTCTTTCCCATTTCAAAAACCAGTGGGCAGAAAACAAGCTTTTACTGTTGTTTAATAACCTGTGTTAGCAATAACCGTTGATCTTGTAACCTAGGCGGTGTCAAAGTAAGCGTTGCTAGTAGATTGCCCGAATCCGCTCTCTTTTCTATCCCCTTTATTACCGTAAGTGACATAAAATCATATCTAAATGCAAGGAAGATTATCCAATTGGAATCTTTAGCGTCAGGTGCGGCTTTCAATAGTATCGTCTGCTTTTCTCCCAGTCTCGGAATACACTTTTCAAACAAAAGATTGGAACTTGATTTGACTCTCTGTCTCAATTAAGCCCTAGTAAGATCAATAGAGAACACTTTCCGTCTACAAGTGAATCTACGAGAGGGGAAAGTCAAGCTGTCCAAACAGATCTACATTAGCTTATTCAAGGAGCGCACTCCCACTTCTATATCAGCATGAAATTACATGAAATCGAAATCAAATAGGCAAGAATCTATTACGAGCAAGGTATCTCCTTCTTATAGTATTGCCCACTTATGTTTCAGTAGGATCCATCTGTTACAGGCACAGTTCAAGTGGAAATTAATGAATGAGTTGCAGGTAAGGGAGTTGTTGATTCGGCAAAAGGGAAAGTTGTTTCATGAAGGGAAGCTTTGTATTTACATCAATCTATAACATATATGCACAAGAGAGAGATTCAATTTCTCTTCGACTTGACTCAGATCAAGACTCAGTGTGTCGGCGAGTTCCGGCAACCAGATCTGCAGCTTCGGCTTCTGCGCTCGAAAGATTCTCTTCTGTTTCTCAGCACTCTCAAGATGAAATGTTGTATTTGTTGAGCCAGCTGTAAGCGCGCAGTTGTAGGTAAGTCAAAAGAACAAAAGAATCAAGGGTAAAAAGTAAAGGTGCTAATGTGTTTGTCAGGAAAGCTAGCTATGCTCTGTTTGGTTACGAGGATCTATGTTTGTATGAGTTAAATGATTTTCTACAAGTGTAGTTTTCGGCAGTTAAGCAACGTAATGAAAAGTATCTGGTATCTCAACAACGGAACAAGAAGAAGTAACGGAAGAATCAACGTCTTACTCTCAAGCAAAAGACCTATTTTACTGCTTTCCCTTTCTCTTATAGTAGAAAACTGTCCTCAACTGATTGTCCCGCTGGAGCACAACTTGCTAAGAGACATATATGAGATGAGAAAAGCGCTTCTGGAACAATAGCATTAGGGAGTTACCCCCGTTAGCTTTGGATTGGAGCTTCCTGTGCCTCAATTCCTTTCTACAGGTGCTGCCTCTGCACTTGTATCAATAGGCCTTTCTTTCATTTTAGTAGTCGGTTTCCTAACTCCATTCAACAAGCAACATCTTGCGCCGGAGTAGTTGAGTTAAGGGTTCGTCTGTCTGCCTATAAATCATATCTTATTAAATACGGGTACCTCTATTCAACAAGCAAGGTAATGAAATTGGCAAAGAAAGAGTTTAGTTTGTCGGGCTAAAGCCTAAGTGCTGACGTTTCGGTGTTGTAAGTTAGCTTACTTTTGGGGTGCTGATGCATACTTCTCCTTTGGCTTAGGGCAATAAGTTAGTAAAGGTGCTTGTACCACTATAAGGTGCATTAAGGTCAAGAAACCAACCCAGCAAGACAAAACGGCTGTGGCGCGCAGGAGTTGTCCCGTGAGTGTTTTAAGGCAGGGCAAACTGTAGCACACCTGTAATTCAATCAAAAAATCAATCTCTATTTGACTTCTGCACCGCGCATTGACTTCTGCACCGCGCCAATTTCGCTAATGTCAGTTCTTTACCTGAGGCTGCAAACCAATAAAGATGATTCTCTTAAAGCAATGGCAGAAGTTTCTTACTTCGATCTACCCGTTGCTTGCTCTGCTCGCACACCTTTCCTAACTGCTTACTCTCTTGGGGAACAAATCATTGAATCTCTGTTGATTACCGAGTAGTTCTATACAAAACTTGCTTGTTTCTTTATACTTTTAGCTTGGCTTTCAGCACCTTATTTCTGCGCCTCTCCTCTCCACGACTGACATCAAGTCAAGCACCCGACCTATCTTATCCTTGAAGACATGTTCAATATTGACAGTGCCAGGTAGATCACCATCAGTCAGCAACAGCGCCAGGGATTGTGCATTAGTTTCAGAGTCGAGTTCAAGCAAACAAGCTTATTCTCATTATTCTTATTCTTATTATTGTATCAGGATGCCCTAGTCGACATCAATCAAATCACTGTATGAAGACCCAACTAGCAAAGGCGCTAGAAGATGTCCTGGAGATTACCCCACCCTATTTCTAAGTCCAAAGCATTAACTACTACAGTTTGATCAGTGAGAAGCAACCCCATTTATTCTCTTTCGTGGGCAATAACTCCCTTATCGCTCGCTGCAGACTTGGAAACAGCTCTTTTTACCGGGGTAGAAGCAACCAGTCATTTCTTATCGAGCCCAAACAAGCAGACAAGTTAACTTAGCTATATGTTAAACAGATACGGATACTTATAAAGGGCCAGCATCTTATATCTTATGCTTAAACAAATTCTGAAAGAGGATATTCTTTAACTCTACCTCGCTCTAAAAGAGTAGAAGTGACCTACTAAAACGAAACTAGCCCTGTCCTTTCAACAAACTAGGGTTAGGGTAGCGCCGTGTAAAGAATTATTACCACCATGACTAGTGTTCTGCTGACTCACATCTTACTCTCGGGGATTAACCTAAATATTAGAAGAATAGGGTATTCCAAAGGGTACTCAAGCGGACTTTATCACAGAAAGCCTCTGAACCACTAAGCGTCTTAACCACTAAGCGTACCAGAGTTGACTATTTCAATGAAGTGGATTCTGCTTATGGAACCAACTCAGCTACGCTCGCACTTTGACTTGTTCCCTAACGAAGATACTTTACGAGTAGGGAGAATAGAAGAGCAAGTAGAGTTTCGTATTCCAGTCGAGTGAGGGAGGCGCATCCCATACTCCACCAGCTCCTGCAGAAGATCTTGATTCTTTTTCTAACTTCCAGTACTCGAAAAGAAGATTCCCTTTACTGCTACACCAATACTTTTCTCTTTTACCCAAACAAACTACACTGAACTTGAAGAACCGATTGCTATGGCCTTTTTAAAAAGTATTTCGGAACAAGGGCAAGTGCAATGACAGTTTTATTCCTATACGCAACAAGACTACGTACAGTATGTGCTCTTATATGAGTATAACCCAGCTCTTATATTTGTATCACCGTGCTCCTCTCTTTGTATAATAATCTAATAAATAGTGGAACCTGACGTATAGAAATGCATTGTAATCAACAGGGAGGGCCTGGCCAGGACTTAGCGCCCCAACAAACTCTCTCTAATACTCGGTTAAGCCAAGTAAGCAAAGCACTACTTACTCGGTGAAGCCATTAACTACTTAGGAAAGTCAACCAATAACCTCTCCCTACCACTTATAAATTCCAGAATGAACCTTAGGCCAGAAAAAGCACTTATGATCCTGATCTCAGAGTTCAGAGAGGTAATTATAAGGGCACTGAACAATAAGCTTAAAGAAGCGTCGCTTTGAGTTTCGAATAAGGAGTTGAGTTAAGTGGAATTGCATAATTTCGTACTGGCCTGGCCGGGGCAAGCGAGAAAGGAACAATCAATATTATAGGCTAATATGAACTAGAACATCGGATAGATACCCTCACTCAATAGAGGCTTTGTCATTTCTCTAAGACTTAGAGCTAGAGCACCTCCGCAGAGCTTCTTTCTAAATACGATGAAAAGTGCCGGGTCAACCAACCAGGAAAATCATTAACTTTAGCCTTAGCCTAATCAAAAGCACTTGCGCACTTATTAATTGCGGGACACTGCTTATTCTCTTTAAGAAGCTTCTTGAACTTGCGGATTACCTTGTAACTGCTTATTTACTTTATACTATTCTTTGGATTTAGATAAATTCTTATCTTTGTCGGGGAAGTAGGAACCTGAGAAGAGACTGTTGTCGGTTCTGAAGCCAAGGTATTGTGGTTCGTGTAGTTCCACCAGAAGAAACATATTCCGCTGTATCAGAAGCTACAGAATCATAAGTATTAGTTTACTCTTCTGTGCAAACAAGAGGCTTTCAGCACCTTATTTGTTTCCTTGGCTAGTAAGGGAGCTCAATCACCTTTTTCATTCCATTATGACTTGAGAGTTGAGTTCACGAAAACAGGACTTGTGCTAACAGAGTTCTAAAGGAATGGAACTTCCAGCTGAAGACTGAACCGCTTAACCTATACTTTCTACTTTACCAAGAACTGAAGGAGACTCAGAACTTGTTTATTAACTTGCATGTTCCAGCTTCTAAGCCAACTTCCTGCGCGCAAAAAGCACATTCCTTCCCAGGCGGGGTGATTGTTTAATACCTAGTAGCATCCGTAGCCATCATCGGCAGCTCATTCTTCGCAGCCCTCGCATCAAAGGCATTCCATCAGGTCGATAAACTGATTCAACAAGTGATTCAACTTTCAGTCAAACACCCGAGACTCTCCTTTCCAGATGGATCTTGCTTCTATCTAATTGAGCCTCTTCTTCTACTCTAAGAGATCTTTCTGACTCTAACTCATAGGGAGGCATCCTCTGAAGCACTGACAGAGTTCAATTGGCCGTTAGTATACGTAGCTTGGCCCTTCATAAACTACTCTAAAGATAGTCCTAATATTCTAATGATAAAACATATTCTCAATAAAGAAAGAATGATTTGTCATTATATAAGAATGATCCCTTGGCATGGGCGCTAAGAATGACTTGGCATGGGCGCTACGAATTAGTCATCATACCGAAATCAGGTTGACTTTTCGAATCTAGCATCCCCTACGAGCTCAGCTCTGCCTTACCTATCTGCTAAATTATCCCTCCACTATCTCTTTAAACTACCTCTTCTCTTAGGGCCCGATCTCCCTCTGAAGTCAGGGTCACTAAGTCTGTGAGCAGACCCTCGTTCTGTTGATTAGGGTCAACGTTGACGAGCGTAAACATACCTCCTAGGCAAGGGTTAAAATCACATAACTCATTCTGTGAGCTACCATTCATTCAGTCAGTCGGTCTTCGGTCGGCATCGCTCAACAAACCCTGATTGATACATTGATTGAAACCCTAGGCTAGGTATGGCATACAATACAAACAAACTCTAGGATCGATCACCTTCGCCCGTCTACTATCTATTCTTCTTTACCATTACTATTATTCTTGACATCCGACATCTAGCATAGCAATGAACTCAACCTTGACATTAGATTCCACTATAGCAATGAAGCTTTTGGGCGTTAACTCAGAATTCTACTTGTTTCAAATGGATAGGGTTGACGTTAGTAGTTACTTGTCGGGTAATAGGGTTCATTCAAAGATAGGGGACTTAGCTTCAAAGGTTTATACCAAACCACAGCAATAAGGATGAAAGCGAGTGGAATCTGTACCACAGCTCTGAGGCAACACCTTGTTTAATCTTTTCTCCTTTATGATGAACACCCCAAAACGGAATACAAATTCCCAGAGTTAACTGAAGAATTGTATAGTGGAAAGACCTATCGAACCGCATTAATGGGCGTCAGTGAGCCTTACCGTGACTTTCTTCTTGTTCCCTTGCTTCTGCCCTTACGAGAAGGAATCTCTATCGCACAACTTATATCAATTAGTGACTTAACTATTAAGTGCTTCTATTAAGTAAGTAAGTCTAAATGCAAGGGAGTTCATAGAAGGATGCAACTAAGCTTTGGAGAGATGTTAGCGAATTACTATAGGGCATTCCGGGATGCCTGTCTTCTTTTGCACTATATTCTATTATTATTCCTTTCGTTTTCTCTCTGCTATATGATGAACGCTAGATTAATGAAGTATTGGCAAAAGAACAAACAACAGCGCTAAGGAAGCAATTGAGTCGTTCGGATGCTTCTATTTGTTCAAGAATCAATTGAGTCTAGAGTTCGGATGCCTATATATATGAGTGAAAGAAGAAAGCGATGCAGTTTTCAGTTCGCCGATATGAGTGAAAGAAGAAAATAGCACTGCAGTTTCGAGTTCGCCGTTAAGCTAACGCACAACAAAACTCGCTTTGTTTACGTTCTTCCCTAAATTATAGACAGAAATCCACATACAACAGAACAACTACTAATTAAGCTTGTTGGACTTGCCCTTATAACGCTCTGAGTAGCTCCCGTTAGCACAAGCAAACATGCCAGTGGGTTGAGGATCATATCATTTTGTCCAAATAGGAAGGTGCCATATTCCGGCTTTCTTCATAAATCTTGAAAAGGATCATCTCATTCTTTCTGTTGCTTCTCCTTTATTCTATCTTTTGCTGCGTTCTCCCTGCTCCCTTCCTCCAAACTTTAAGCATTCTTGTCTTGCTTACTATCCATTTCCCTTTCATCAATAAATCCTGGATTATCTATCTGCAGTAATTCCTTAAACAGCCCGTTCCAAAGCTTCTATTCGAGCTGGATCTTATGTGTTTCAATGACAGTTCGTTGGATTCTCGCTAGTTTTGAAAGGCAGTCTTGGATTTCTCCTTGAGTTAAAAATGCTTGGACTTCTGCCAGTGCCTAATCACCGCTTAAATCCTCGTATCAACAGGCCGCCTGCCACATTCGATTTGATTAGTGCCTATACTATATATGTTTGAATAGGTATTTTCAATAAAAGACTACTATACAAAGTCGAATCCAAGTAACTAAGCATCCGAATAGTTAGATTGAGCAGGCTCCCCAGTCAATAAATGAATTGATTATTCTCTGGCTCTGTAAGCAAGACCCTTTCTTGAATTCCACCTTGATATCCGATTGAGACGAGTACATGATAGTAGGATTTCTCTTGCTTACTCTCATAGCTTATCCAGGTGTAACTAAAGACCTGAGAATCCCTCTCCTCTCGTCCTTAAACGCATCGCTACCTTACAGTGTGAATGAATATTCTCAAATGATTTCTATATTCTTCATCTCAACCCCAGGAAAGCTTAGCATACTAATAAAAAGAGTAGAATTGACCACCCTATTTCTTGGTGATGTCGAAGGATCTGTTGGCAAGTGTCATCCTACTTATTGTAGGCAGCTATCGACACTGACTAATCGCTTCGCACCTTGCTTGAATCTCTCTATTGCTTGAATCTCTATTGGTTCCATCCCATCTCTATTGGATGAATCTCTCTATTGCTTGAATCTCTCTATACTTACTCCGTAACAATGCCGTGAAGCTTCCGTGAGTACCTTCCGGCTCTGCTTTATGCTGATAGTAGTGCTTCTCTTTTCTCTTCTTTTTGCTGTCTTTAATAGAAGTGCCTCGCTCGACATCACTTAGGTAAATAGCAAACCTTCAAGTCAAGTAAATAGCAAACCTTCAAGTCAAGTCAGTCTCATCCCGGGCGATTGCTAACCACGTCCAAGTTTTCAAAAGCAGGGAGCGGCAGAAAGCTCTTTCCATTTGAACAAAGTAAAGCTCACCAGATGCGGGCATCAATGCACTATCTTACTTTGGATCCCTTTCATTCAAATCGCTGTCATTCACCACCCTTAGGCACTTTATGTTTATACCATGCCCTCGAGAGTGATTTCAATAGCAAGCATGGAGTGATTTCAATAGTCAGCAGTTATTCTTTCTTATGTTCTTTCTTTCATTCCCTGTCGGAGCTAGCCTTATCTGTCCGTTTTGCCAAAGGTTGAACTGACGGCTGCCCTATTGGTATAACTATTCATCTTCATCTCTCTAACTTAAATCAATTAGGACCTGAGGAGAATAGAATCAATGGCAGCGTTCTTGCAGCTCCCATTCAAAGAGGAGGCTTTCAGCACCTTCCTTCTCCAACAAAAGTAGCAATTATTCGGTACAAAAATCCAGCTCACAGCTCACAGCTCACAGCTCCGCAGCTCAAGCTGCCCTTTCTTTTTTCATGCTCAGGCTTTTTCTACATCTCCTTCCTCTATCTTCATAGCACTAAAAGAATCCAAAGAGGATTCCACCTTATCTGATCCCATCTCAGTTTGGCATTCCCAAGCTTGCCTACTTCACTTTGACTACGCTATGAATTCAAAGCATATCTCAATAAGTATTATTTCTTATTATTATTCTTTTTTATTAGTTCCCTTATTCTTTCTTTGGAATAGAATTCCAATTTACTGCATAAGCCGCCTACGTTCAAGCTATTTGAAGTCAAGCCTTTTATACAACCAATGAGAACGTGAGGAGAAGAAGGAAATGAGATTCCCATTCCCCAGGCTACATCTATACTAAGCTATTCTTCGGATTTCATGCTTAACGAGTTATGAGTAAGCTGAGTCCTCTTCAGCCGAGTGCTTCTTCCTTTGCTACTGATGCCATACCGAGCTAGCGGATAGTGCTTTTCTCTATTACTTATGATCTTAGTAGTCGATTTCCTATTGCTTCAACAGAAGTGGCTTTCGTTCTTTCAGCGTAGGGAAGAGAAATGGCTCACGCCTCGATAAGCCTGCCCCAAAACTCCACTTCAAGGGAATGTCAGAAAAGGTCAAAGCTGGCGGTATCAACGACTTCTAAATTGGATTATATAGGATCCCAGCGCTACTCCTCACTCTTCTCGGCGGGACTTCTCTAATTGATTAATGTCGTCCGTCCTGGCGAGACTCTCAAATGTTAGAAAGAAGAAAGGTTTAGCTCACTCACGCCCTCGGCAATGCTTTCATTCATCTCTAACTTGATATTGAATGCTAATCAATCCATCTCCCCTACTTAAGGATGTCTGCTTTGCTGCTCATCTAGCTTTCGAGCTACCTGCATAAGGATAAGCACTTTGTATTAGACAGACTCTTTGTTCACAGCTTATCAACGGGTAACCATAGAAAAAGGAGAGGACGAAAGGAAGACAAGTAAAGTAGACTCGAGGGCTTTTCACGATCAAAAGCACTGGTTAGATCCGGGAATGGACCTTTGACTGTTTGAAAGATGCTTGGAATAGCCTAGCTGCCTCTGTCCTGAACTAATTAACACACACCTCTGGGTAGTGGAGTTTATTAACTTCTTTTATTGCCCTAGGTTGTTTAAAGCTGTCCTTATTACTATAGAATTGCTAGACTGGTATGATGTATCCACGCCGCACGGGTTACTTAGTTTCGAATTGGGGGAGCTAAGCCCCTTTCCGTTTTAAGTGGAGTGAGTCAACTATCCCCGATCCCCTACACACGCAAGGAGCTATAATGTCTCTAGTTCGCAGAGCAAACTTCCTTATGAGTGAGAAAGGCTTCTAACCAAAGAGAGCAGAAGGCATTCAAACACAAAGTATAATTTGTATAGCAAGAGAGAAAAGTACCTTGTTAGCTTAAATAGGAGCTATCATGCATCACTCCACTTATGACTTTAGCATTCTTCTATTGCCATTATGCTTGTTAAAAGAAATTCTTATGTGCACAGGAGTTCGGTTCGCTCTGACGAGTAAGAGGATCCTCGGAGAGAGAGAGAGATAGGATTGAGAGGCAACCAAAGGATCCTAATGAGAATCATAGCTATTAATTCGCAGATACTATTTCATATTTCTCAAGGAAAAGCTCAAATATTCTGTTGAATGCAGAAAGGCATGAGAGATTCTCTTTATCTTTATAGTCGTATTCATATTCATTGAAGAATAAGGAACTAGCAAGACTTCTTTGTAGGGAAGAAAGTGACCCCACGGAGCGATGCCTTAGTACAAGCGCTAAGCGAGCTCTATTACTGCTATCTAATCCTTTAAGCTCTTAATTGCATCGACCCTTCACTACGTCCATATCCTCTCGCGTTGGTAAAGATCACCGTCGATTAAGAACTAAAGTGTGGTTGGTGGTGGCATTTCTTACTTTATTATATAGGTGGAGCATGTGCAACACTTCTGCCTTAGGTGTTATAAAAGACCTTATTGCCTTACAAACAGCAGAGATAAGAAAGAGCCCAGCCCGGTAATAGGGTCCTGTCCGTGTTCTGTCCCATCAGCTTGCTTCTGGCGAGATGAATAGCTTCTACCGACCATGCTTGGATATGAGTAGTTATCTTCAATCGATTGTTTAAGGCGAAAGCAGGAATGACTTCGGCCGTGGCACGATCATAAGAGCTACGTCTATTTTCTACTTAATAATGTTATAATCAAGGAGATGTTCAAATAGAATTAAGGGAGATTCTAAGTATGAGAGTAATAGTCCGAATCCTGTAATTAGTTATTCATTAGTGGAGTCAGCTACCGTACCGGATATAGATATAAAGTCCAAAGCCACGATTTCAACAACTTCCATGGATTCTATGATTACGGAGTGAGACTAACCCTTCTCAATTGGGATTAGATAAAATAGATGTTTCCCTGGAGTAGAGGGGCTTGTACCCTAGAATAGAAGTTGCCAATCTAGCGATACCAGACTCTCTTCATGCAAATTCGAATTCAATCAGTGGCGAGTAACCTCCATAACGTCAAAAGCAAAATTAGACCACTAAAGCGAGACGACCTAGAAGGCTAGACCTTAAAAAGCCCTAATTTGGATTGCATGCTGAAGGACAGGAAGCTTGAGAAACACCTAAAACAATAATCGAATAACACAATAGGAAATACATTAAGTTAAGCCAGAGGTCCAGATCATTAGAAATAGATAAGCGGTTCGACAGATGTTTCTACTAGACAATGAAACGATAGGTGCTTCTACTAGACAATGAAACGATAGGTGCTTACCTCAAAATGTGTTCATTTGCTTTCCAAGTGCTTATCTCTTCGCTCTCATCCTTCTGCTAATGCGAATATCCCGTTTTCTGTCTGTTCTTCTTTCTCAAATATCCAGTTTGTTCGTTCAGTTCTTCCTTCTTACAGAGATATGTCTCCTGCCCCAGTTATGTTAGCATCTCTAAGAATCTTACGTTATTCTTCGGGAAAGAGTGGCCTGGCCCATTTCTGCTTTCAATTTCACTAAGGAGATTCAATTGCAAACAAGCCCTTTGTTTCGTGTTTCTACTATATAATAGAGCCTTATGTTTCCAAGGCAATTGCACCTCTATCTTACGTCGGAGTAACGAGTTAACTTTCCTACTTTTTTGCACCTAACGACTTACTGGTACATAATACTATCCTCGAAAGGCATAAACCGCTTTCCTGAATACTTATGGCGGCGACAGCTCTTAAAAAGGCTCCATCAACCCCTATTCATTGTCATTTCTCATCAATCAAAATCCATTCGATTTGTGCTCTATGAGATCGGTAAGATTGGAAAGAGTGGTATACAAGTGTCTTCTGGATCTTTCTTAGATCTTGTCTTGGTTCTATTCGTTCTGGCTTTCAGCTCCTCCCTTTTTGTCAGTTCCCCAGAATAAGAAGGCGGCAATAGAGGTGGTAATGTACTAGTGATTCCAGATGAATGCATCTTTCCCTACTAAGCAGCTTCGTTACACCTTTCTCATGGGCAAAAGCCTTTATTTGCTACTCTCCTTTGCTATATTCGACTCTCAATGGATTCACCCGAACAGAACGGGTTTAGGGGATAGTTCCTGAGAGGGAGGCCCCCTTCTTAGTTTTTTTGAGTAGTGGCGACATTACAAGCTTATTCTATACAATTTGGAAGAGAAGATATGCTGGAAAGACCAGATTTCTATTTCGCTTTTCGTCTACATCTCAGGCTTTAGAACAAGATTGAACTTACTTGGCGCATAGAGCGGTGCCATATCCGTGAGTTAAGGAAAAAGCCAACTCCAATGTAGAAGCATAGTTTCCGTTCTTTCCATTTCTTTTGCTTCTTTGAAAGTTCTGGCCCTTCCTGTATCACAGTATACTGGCCACTTTGTCCTGGACTGGATGAGATTTCATATCTATGGGAATAGACCAAGGAAGAGTCGATTAAAGGCTAAAGGCAGGAAAACACAAATATGGTGTGGTAAGGCCCCAACAAGCTAGCTATACCAAAGAAGCGCGCATAGCTAGCGAGACTAAATGCTTTCGAAATTGCCTCAAATAGCCAAGGTATGCAGTGCCAACAAGCAAGCGCGAACAAAGCTTCTCATCATTTGGGAAGGAATCAAAACCCATACTTCTTATTATAGGCAAAGGACATAGGAAAAGCAAAGAAAGAGCTCACATCGACATGGGAAAAGAGCTTCAAGCAAGATGTCCAGTAAGATATGCTCGCATTCCATCGATCAAACACCCATGCTGGGGAAGTCGCTCTTGTCCTTCTCTTACTAAGATATGGAAAAATACTTCAAACAAGTAGCTCGTAGAACATATCCCTGCTTTTCTCAATATTATATCTCGGACTACATCATGATCGGGCAGCCAAGCATCCTAGCGGTAGGAAGAGAGGGCAGCGAAGAATTGAGCTGACACTACTAGACAAGTCGACAAGTAAACGTATCTTT
The DNA here is from genome assembly GCA_024322285.1 of Musa beccarii. NCBI lineage: Eukaryota > Viridiplantae > Streptophyta > Magnoliopsida > Zingiberales > Musaceae > Musa > Musa beccarii. The sequence goes on from JAIWVJ010000035.1 coordinate 82,348, forward strand.
CTCTTGCAACCATACCTCTGGCTCATAAGTGAAGTGAAGAATTGACCTCTCAACTGGGAATAAGGAATTGCAGAATTTGACTATTAGAAGAATTTGACTATTAAGTATAGGAGAGTAGGAAAAAGAAGTATCAGAGTATACATGGGCCATGGTACCTATATATAATAGTAATCAATAAGAGAGGTGAGTGAGTAATCGATAAGAGAGGTGGTTAGGCGCGGGAGACACTCAGGCTTAACCGCAGAGGTGGGCAAGGGATGCAGTTCAGAAGAATTAGCCCGGTAAGATGGATATGGTATGGGTCACTAACCTATGGCTCCGTCCTTTAAGAATATAGTTTACCTACTGGTCCTATACTAAAGAATAGAGTTTACTTAGGTATAGGAGCCGAGCCTCATTCAATTAGCAGAGCAGTGAGTAAGTTGTTCTGCCCTGTTAGCCTAACATCTTTATGGGCGAATCAAGTCTACATCGACAATTATAGCAGCAGTGGATTCCGGAGACACTGGAGATAGAATCCCGAGTGGATTCCAAGTATGCTATCTTATACTATTTGTTTGAATGCGCTAGAGGCACCCTTTCCGGTATAAGTATTGAATAGAGGCACCCCGATGTACTTTATTTCTGTCTTTCTTGATTTCCTTCCCGCACATTCACTTCACTCGCCCCTCTCGCCAACTACAGGACTAAACTGGCCAACTACAGGCTCTGCTCTAGCCCTGAAGTTAATTGGTTCTAGGCTTTCAGCACCTTGTTTCATCAGTTATCCAAGAGATCGAAGTGCTTTATTCGGGTTTCTCTTTTCACTTAAGCAGTTAGAAAAGCAAGTCTAAGTAAGTATAGTAGCATTCTTTGTTTTCATAGATAGCACGCCGGTTGGTTCCTCGATCCCCTAGTCAAATAAAGAAAAACTTCCCTTTAGATTTCTATTCTATTGGTTTATCAGTTCAATTGTCATCTATTCTTCCCCTTCATTTTCAAGTAGGCTTTCAGCTCCTTTATCTTCGTGCTCGATTCCTTGTTGGTGTTTGATTCTCGAGGCTGGGAAGACATAATCATAGGTGTTTTGCCCTAAGCTGGAAGACCTACCGCGAATGTTTACCAATGTTTACCTGTTGGTACTTACTTGATTTCGTTCAGCCCGATATCAAATCGAGACGATGACAACAACGGTTGCAGAGGTCGACAAACATAGCAGACATCACATGAAATTGGATTTGAGAGGGAAAGCAAGCAAATTGGATTTGAGAGGGAAAGCGGTCAGTTGCCCCGATGAGAAATCTGCACTTTATGCGCGTGCTACCTCCCATAACATATTTCCAGGGTGCCGTCTGGTTGTGCGTACCATCATTTGGAGGACAGCGTCATATTTATCCTCCCTTTCTTTTACTTATGGTCTTTCTCCTTCCTTTCATCCCCTTATCTTATCTTATGGTCTGCGATTTCATCTGAATCATAATCTGTATCGAAAGGCCCCCTATTTGGAGAACAGTCGAAGTACAAAATAGGTAGCTCAGGTAAACGGATCCAAAGCGCAGGTTGTTTCCGCTGATTCAAGGCTAGGAACGCTGGCATAAAGATTGTTGCCTTGTTAAAAGAGGAATAATCATTAGCAATCTTAGGAGCAATCGGTGAAGCTTTTTCTCATGTATGTTGTTCTTGATCATGGCACAGATGTCTTCATTTGGTTTAGCGCGGAACTTGACTTGCAGCGATAAAAGGCAAAAGTTCGACAGTTGTCTGAGAAGAGCTCGCTTAAGGTTTCGAGTCATCGTTTCTTTCTCGGTTGATACCAGCACACAAGGATCCTTCTATATGCACATGAACAGGAAGCCATATTTGCTTCTGCAGCTCCTTACTTTTACCAGCAGGAAAAGCAGCTTTCTTCACAGTTATAGGCTTTCCTCTACCACGAAAGCATAACTCGTAAGGAACTCATTAAATATAGTTAGTATAAGCCTGAGAGGAATAATCTAGTATTCTTGCTTTGATGCTAGTAGTGAGCGAGTGCAATTCGTTGTGTTATACCAGTTCTTCTACTTAATGCGCTCGATCGTACCCAATCACTATTCTTATTGAAACAAGCATGTCAGGCTTTCAGCACCTTAGCATGAAACCAGTACTTAGCAGCCGCCGCTCCATTAGCTCTTTTCTTTGTCCCCTAGCAACAAACAAGTAGCTCATGCCCACGGCTAACAGGCCATTCCCTGCTCCGTGTGGCCCCGCCCCCACTCGGTTCTTAGGTGTACTTTCTTTCTTGATTGATTTCTGGATTGAAAGATTGATTGATTTCGAAGAGCACTTTCTTTCTTTCTTGATTTCCTATTCTTATGATTGATTTCTGATGCTCTACTTTATTGATTTCTTTCTATCTTTCCTATTCTTATGATTGAATTACTATTATATGATTGAATTACTATTCTGGATTTGTTACAATACTGGTATCTATTTCCTACCATTGACCTTTGCTCCTCTTGCTTTGTTTTGACCTTTGCTCCTCTTGCTTTGTTAAAGTTGCTCCACCTGCGCACCCCCTACTTATGTTGTTATATACCTACACAACCACAACCGTTAATTCAATGTCACCCACTACCCTAAATCCAATAGCACCCACAATCCTGACTTTTATTATACCTACCTACCCCCCATCCCCTTAATCCAATGGCATGTCATCTTCATGTCACCCACTACCCTTAATCCAATGGCATGTCATCTTCGTTATTCGGTATAACTCTCTCTCCTCTTCAGACTAACGCACAACTAGTTCACTGCTTTCACTCGCTTTAGCGCCACGACTGACGCTCGAGATTAGGACTTGTTAATGACATCGGACTAAAGCGCAACAAGGCATCTACAGCCGCTCCACTAGTGAACTTTAGCTCGAACACAGAACTTGCACATCGTATAGAAGGACGTAAAGACACAGCTTCCCCTTGCTAACCTCTAACAGCTGATTCAGAAGAGCGGCCCTGCCGCGACACGAGAACTCCTACGCGGAACCCGCACTACTGACGCGACACATTAGTAGTGTCTTGTCTATACGTTCCTTGTCGTCTTGGCCCCCTAGCAGCAGTAGCAAAAGGGCAATCAGGGAATCAAGAAAGAAAGACGAGTTGAAGTCGGCAGCCAATAAGAAATAAGAATAGAGTGGAGAAAGCCCTTCAACAAGTAGTAGAGTAGTCCTGTGCTCACCTGTATTAGAATCCACAGTGCCAGTTAGGTCTACTCAATAATTAGCTTTGCCAGTAAAGGAAGGGTTAAGATATACACGAGAAATTAACTCTAATGTCACTTATTGAGTTAGATGGCAAATGACCTATAAAATAGACTTCTCGGCTGTATAAATGCATTGACGCCTAACATCTTTACCCTCTTGCTCAGTAACTATAGAAGTAGTATCATAAGCGGGGTGTAGAGAATTACCTGTTCCTGGTCGAGTGATAAAGCTAGGAAAGGGAGTTTACAGTTTAGTCGATGCAGAAAGGGCAGCGGCCAAGACACTACTAGACAAGTAACTACTAAACAAGCCACTACTAATGTGGTGCGTTAGGAGTTAAAAGCGCGTCAGTAGTTCCTCGTGTCGCGGCAGGGCCGCTCTAACAAAGCTGGCTGGCAGAACTATTATATAAGCTTATTATTGTTGACAGCAGGGTGAAATGAATTGTAGATGTATCGGAGTAGCTTGGCTGTAAGGTAGTCTAGGCCAGCGGATGTTGATTCTACACCAGCAGATAGAGTTAACACCGGATCTATTAAAGGAATGCGCTACATCGTACCTGCCTACTTATACTTAATGCGCTGGATCGTACCTTCTAACTATTCTTATTGAAACAAGCATGTCAGGCTTTCAGCACCTTAGCAACAGTGGCTACAGTATTACTTCTTAAAGGCCTTAGAATAGGATTTGAACTACTCGGTTAAGCCTTATTGCTGTGGTTTGGTCTGATGAAGTTATGACTATTCCTGTGTTCGTCTGTCCGGGGTGGTCAATATGGAACCTGTCCGGTCTTAGGTAGCAAATAGAAAAGTATCTGCTTGTCGTCTTGTCTAGTAGTTACTTGTCTGCTTGTCGGCTTGTCGTCTTGTCGTCTTGTCTGTCTAGTAGTAACTTGTCTGCTTGTTTAGTAGTGTCTTGGCCCTTCTTTTCATAGTGTTTGTTCCCAGCTCTACGAAATGACAGAAGTTCCTTGTTTTTGTAATAGAATAGTCGATTCTCTAAAAGGAAAAGGAAAGAGCGGTAATGCTGACTCGCCTGGTCAATAGGGCTATGAAAACCAATCCATCTACCCTAAGCTGTTACAGAAAGAGCTGCAGATCTGATCCTAGAAGCGAAACGAGTTGCCGGTACTATTTCATCAGCTGTTGGATGCTTAGACGGTACTTTTGCTTGAGCCATCTAAAGCTGCCCTTTTTGCAATTCCCACTGAAGAATGGTCATCTCTATAAGAAGCAGTTGGTTTTTGTCATCGTCCATCTTTCTTCTTATGGCAATGGGATAACAGTGCAGATGTGCAGATAAATGGAATCAAAAGGAAAGCAATCCACCACTGGCAATTGAATCTGTAAGCGCGGGTACTATTGATAGAGATTAGGATAGGTGTTTGTTCAATCATCCGCTGCTCTCTTTCCAGCAAGAAAACTCCTGCGCGTGACTTAGTAGGGCGTTTTCCAGTTCAGTTACCCGTCCACCTCCACCTTTTCGGCTTAGCCACTCACTAGCCTAGGAGCTCAATTTCCGCTAAGCATTGGGGAATAAGGGAGTCCGGTCTTTCCTTTTGAATATTGATGTGGTGGAATGGAGCCTTTTTAAGGGAATAGAACAATAACGATGTGGGAAACGATACGGATGAGGAAGGATAAGTCTCCTATCCAAAACACAACCTTAGAGCTAAGAGAATCCCACGAAAAAGGAAGCAAATGAGCAAGAAAACGCATTCTCATGCCCTGGAGAGCCTGTCTCCGAAAGTAGATATTCCCTGTTTTCCGCGAATACGAGTTGAAGTACCGAGTCATTAATGGATTCCATCTGTATGCCAGAATTAATGGATTATATCTTTATACATTTAGTAAGGGGCACTGTGCCAGATTGGCATTTCCATTGTAAGGAGTCTGTCTTCGGTCTTTCGCGTAGTCCCTATGGCGTGTGAATACTAAACCTAAGTGAACTCACCCTCTTTCTGCCTTTCCTTATTTTAGTTAACGTTTCCCATGTCTGTTACAGATCCAGTGAACAAGAAAGCAAGTAGGTGGAGCAGGAAGAACCGAAATGAGAACTCATCGGGCCAGTGAAATTGAATAGAGACACTGACACGGAATAAGGAAATGGGTGGAGTAAAGAGTTTACACTTTGGAAAGCAAGGTTGGTAAAGAATACTAGGCTAGTGAACTTGTGAAAGGGTGCATATATTCTTTAAGCAAGGGCAGGCAATAAGAAATGAGTACTCTTGTTATCTCTACGCAGAACAGCAAGACAATCCGTTTTGTTTAGTTAGCGACCATATAATTAAGTACTCAACTTGTTCTAGTAATAGCAATGCAATGAGTGAGTGTTTTATGGGGAAAGGCTAGAGTCCGGAGTCTTATTACTAAATGATATAAGAGGTGCACACTCCATTCTTAATACCAAGATCTTAAAGCAAGGGCTAACGTGAGCAAGGAGGCTGGGTGCTTTAGTGAGCTTAGAGAAACAAGCAAGCAGGGGGGAATATCATAGCAGTGAGGGAATTCGCATCTTTCTCATTAGAGCTTTCGGGGCGCTATAAAACTGGATTGGATTGTGAGCTAACGGTATAAATGAAACTGTATACTTAATCAAAGCATTCGATTCGAGATCTTCTTCTTTGTAAAGATTACGCTCAAACTTGACTTTCAGATTACCCACTTGTTGCTGACTTAGAGCTTGATGGTCGACGTTTAGGTCTGAGCAACCATTGAGAAGTAGTTCAACTCAGAAGAAAGGACTTGCTAAAAGAACTAACTGAAACTGGGATTCGCCTTCTTACAAACTCTTAAACAAGAGCTCCACTTGAAGAATCGCTCACTCCCGACTCTCCTCTTTGAATTGAATCCATCGAAGCATATGATAGACCCACTCTGCGGTAACAACACTTCAGACTCTACTAAAGGAAGGAAGTCTATTTTATGAGTCTATGAAAGAAGTATGCGCTTCCTCGTTAGAGTGAGATTTGGAGAATTTGAATGAGATTAGGGGATATTCTTGTTTCACCGCCATAAGATTCTCTTTTCAATCGAGTTTCAACTAAGTGATCCTACACGCTTTGTTTTGTTGATAGATTCGGTTATGCTTTCGGTAGGTCTTCTTGTGCTTCCTCCTCTGTCCCGCTTTTCCTGTATTGTAGGTTTTAGCCTTGTCTCAAATTAAAGCGTGGTCGAGCGAGTTATGTAGTCTAAACTAATGTATTCCAAAACTATATTAAATCAAAAAGAAAGCGCTTCCATTAGAAATGCACTGGATCGAGACATCGGTCGGGAGGGACGCTCGGCAAAGCATCAGAGTAGCAGTGCCATAGGGCGTAAGCAAAATTCCTCTCTTTTTTCCATTATGGGGTTCGGAAGACCAGCTCATTATTCGCAGCCCTTCCACTCCGATATTCTATTATATTATAATTATATTAGATTAGATTATAGAACTGCTCGTAGACCACCCTGCTGCTCTGCTGCCGTTGAAGGAATAAGGGCGACTCTTGGAAAATGCTATAGTTGAAGTTGTCTTTTCTCTTTCCCGCAAACTGATTGACCGAGTTTTCAAGAAGGACCGGTTTGTGGTTTTGTTTGAGTCAGGTAATTAGGAGATTTGGACTAAGGGCATTCTCTTGAAGAAAGACCGTAGAGTGAAGGCAATATATGATATAGCGGCGGATCAGAGTCGGCATTACAAGGATAGAAGTAAAAGGGAAAGACTAGGGGATAGAGGTCAAAGGCACTTACTAGGTTACTGAATCCGCAGCTCCCGACGAAGAAAGGCCTGTTCTCAAGTTATTGACTCAAGAATCCGCAGTTATGTAAATTCCAGAGTTAACCTGTGTTAAGGGCCAAGAGAGTTGTGCCAGTTCTTGTAAAGTCAACCAGAAGTCAACCAGCAATTGAATCTAGCTATCCATAGATAGTCGTCACCTAAGACCTAAGCAAAATAAAGGCACCCCGCACACTCGAACGTACAAGGGCGAACTTAACTCGACTCCTAACTCACTAAACAACGGCTTCAGGAACTCACGAATCTAATGCAACCCTAAACTCCTAATCATAACACTAACGTACGCACTTTGGCGAACTCAACAACTTCTTTTATTTATAGCTTGCTCTGTCCTCATTTATACAAAACTCTGCCTCTCTCTGTCCTTTAACCCTCTCTCTGTCCTCATTGTCCTGAGTTAACCAGTATTAATGGCGGCAGAGGGCCACTCCGATGAGCCTTATCTTTCTCTTCTTTCGCACCCCGAGTTGCGATAATTAAGCTAAACTAATGTATTCAAACGTCCACTCATTCAGTTCTGACCCACACGATTAAATAAAGTAAAGCACAACTGAGTCAAGAGATGCTTCCCCCCAATACTGTCCCGGCACCCTCACTCGACTTTAGGACGAAAACTTCACTTTCATTGCTTCATCCCTTCCTGCTCCTGATCCTTTTCAATTCAAACAGAAACTTGCTTTCGCACACGAGTATTTGATTCTGCCTCGAATAACACTTTTCATTGCACTTGCACCGACACTAAAACCTCTATCATCGAAAACTTACCCTCTTGGATGACTGATCCCATCCCTGCTTACCCTCCATTTTGGTGCCTTTAGTGGGCCTGCCTATAGTATTTCCGGCAATTGCAATGGTTTCCTTATTTCTTCATGTCCAAAATAATAAGATTGTAAGTGATCCAATGGGACCCAATCTTTTCCATTTATATTTATACACTTGATTAGAATACTTATGGAAATTGAGTGTAATATAGTTGGTATGATATGTGGCTCTTTCCGAACACACAAATGAAAGAACCGTTATGCGGAGAAATTCCATCTCCATAAATGCATGCCTATATTCGTTCTAAAAGTCATATTATGGTTGAGAGGGTTGTGACTTTCTTGTATTATATATGTGTCGTGTCGGTCTTAGAGTGTTGTGAAGAATGAATACTAGTTGTCGTTCCTATCATCTCATTTTCTTACGCAACGTATAATAAAGTAGCGCTTACGTAAGGGGAACCACTCTCCCGACTTAGGAGTCAATGCAAGTGGAATAGAAAAATAGGGTCTCAATAGGGTATCAATAGGGTCTCAATAGGGTCTCAATAGGGTATCAATAGGGTCTCAAGTTGTTAATGCAAGTGGAGTCTCAAGTAGGGTATAAAGAAAACTGTCTAAACTTGGCTTCCTCCTCCTACATATCAATAAAACAGTCTAAACATGGCTTCCTCAAACTAATAGGCAGTGAAGGGAAATAAGAGATCATAGATAATGGTGCCTCCTCCTTATGTTTTAGTTAAGGGTGAAGGTGCTTACGTGAGAAAGAACAAGCATTATTATGGTTCTGTTGCTTGTTCCTTTGCGTATATCCGTTTCGGGGTTATAACCTTACAACCATCATTGGTGTTCCAGAGGGAAGGGATTTGAAGCGCTAAGTACTGAAAGAACAAACAAGTGGAACTCTCGCCTTAGCACAAGGGAACAGCGCAAACAAGTGATATAGAACCAAAAGAAGTAATAGAGAACAAAATCAAGTGATATAATATAGAACCAAAAGAAGTAGTAGAGAGCACAAAAGCAGCAAGTGGGAGAGCTCCAAAAGCAACGCACAACAACGGGTAGGTTGCTAAACCAGCAACTTAACCAGTAAACAAGCGAGTTCCTATCTAACGGGAGTTCTTTTCTTTCGAACAAGCTGGGGCTTAAGAGGGAATAACATAAATTCAATGAGTATGCAAGCCATAAGTGGTATAGCTTTGTCACTTTAGAATGATCAACATGCTAAAAGAAACGAAGCAATGCAGCTTGTAAATAGAATCTGCTCGCTAAGGGTGGGTTCACATAATAAAATAAATAGAAATGCAACCATTCCATAATCAAGTAATCCTTAACCTCACTGCAACAAGCAACATGGAATTAAGCGCTAACGGAGTTAACCTATGCTTGTTTAAGATGGTGCTGCACCTATTATAGAAACATGTAAACTCCCTCTGTGACTCGCTTTACTCTACTGGAAGCGCCCAGCGACTATTCCTTGTTGAACTAAGGCTTGAAATCTACCCGCAAGCGCTTGTTTAAGATGGTGCACATCATATAGCATTAGTGAAGAAATACTCTCTAAACGCCAAGACGTCGTGCATTAGCGAATTACTATGAGGCGGGTTGGGTTCTAACGGGAGTTCTGTGAATTGAATCGCAACGAAACGATATACTTGACTTCGAGCGCAACTACAATAGGCCTGTGCTCAGTAAACCCCTAAACCACTGCTTACTTCAAATATAGATAGGGTCGAGTTAGATTACCGCTAAGTGATCTGGTTCCGCTTAAGGGTGGAGCTGCCTCCTTATAGTGCAACGTCCGCCTCTGTCCTTATCTGATAGTGCAAAACCCGCAAATGATTTGTAAGGGCCTGCTAGTGCTTAGTCATTTATAGGGTTAACTATATTCTCTTCTTTTTTAGCTCAATTCCATTCTGAAAGCAGCGGGAACAAGCCAGAGTTTGAGTTTCCTTTTAGGGCGCTTACGCTAGTTTCGAGTTATTATAGTCGGCTTACGTGAGCTTTGTTTTGTTACTTTCATTATAGATGTAAGCAGTGGGATGTCAGCAGTGTTGTTACTTTCATTATGGATGTCAGCAGTTGTTTACTCTCCTATATGCGATCTAGATGCTATTCTTTACTCTCCTATATGCGATCTAGATGCTATTCATGGTTGGCAAGGGAGAATGGAATCAACAGTAAGGGAATAGTGCTTGGGTCAGTAAGGGAATAGTTTGTGTGTAGCAATTCAAGATATATGTTTGATATGACAAATCATAATGAGAGTTAGAGTCAATAGCCTAGGTATATAAAGTGAGAGTCAATAGAATGAGAATAGGTATCAAAGTTTGGAGCCAATGGAATAGGTATGGCATGGTCTAGTACACCCACTGATAGAATAAAGAGAAAGTATCTAGTTTCTTAATAGAATAAAGAGAAGTTGCTATAGGATATGAGAGACAAGTCGCAAAGTACTCAAGCTTAACTGAGATAGGGCCTAATTGGGATCAAACGCCAGTGTACAAGAACGGAAACCACCGCTAAACCCTGCCTCTAAGAATGGGGAATGTGGGCATAAGACACTGAAACGGAGGCTTACAAGGACAGAACTCCTACTGAGAAGGCTGATACTACTACCTCCAATGCTCAAAAACCCAATATCAAGGATTGCATTACTGCCTACGAGCTTCTATCCCCTGTCTTTGATTCTACAACTAGGGCAGCGGCTACAGCTTCTAAGCCGGCCCTCCCTACCTTACCTTCAATGCCCAGTTTGAGTATTCCCATCCCGGTCTAAATACCCATGTTCGAGTATGCCTTTCCTGCCTAAAAGTAATATTTGAATGTAAGATAGTATTCCTCCCTTAGCATTCATTCCTCTTATTGGCAATATCGGACGTACTGTTGACTTAAATTCGATAAATGCTTATGAGTATCTTGACTTACTCATTAAAGAATTCTGCTACTGCTTTTCTAGGGCTTGACTCTTGACTTGCATTACCTATCCGAGGTATTCAAACGAAAACTAGCGCTTCTAAGACTTGATTATGATATAAAGAAACCAACCCCTGCTGACGAGGTAAACTAAAGAACCCAACTGCTGCTTTTGAGTCTGTAGCTACTATGATCTAGATCTTTGCCCTCTAGGTTGAGTCTCCCGCTACCTACCTTTAGTCTTGCTTTTACTCCGGCACTAATGCCTTTAGCCTAATAGTCGTTGTAGTAAGAATCCAAGCTAGTAGTTCAGTAATGGAGTGATCATCCAATACTCGCTCTCCTTGCCTAGATCCTAAGCCTAACCCCTATTGAGTGTTCTTATTCCTATGTTCGAAAGGCAATAAGCAATTTCATAATTAATATAAGCAAATAGAATCAGCAATTGAAGAACCCAGTAAAGTTGGAATCAAAGAAAGTCAGAGGTAGCCTAAGTCTAAGAAGCAAAGCGGATCGGTAACTACAGAATGAAAAGAAGGAAAAGCAGACTAATAACATAGAAAAGAAAGTAAGCTTAGTTGGTCCAAGGATAAAGTATCATAGGTAAAAAAGCAAGGCAGACCGATCAGCGGGTTATTAATAAGGAGGGGCAGGCTAACTTACAGGAGTAACACGGTGTGAAAACAACCTGGGATGCAGTAATGCTAGTTCTAAAGCAAGCAAGGGCAGGCTCATAAGGTAGTCAAAGTCTTATCAGATACTCGTGAATTCTCATAAGCTTCGATCACCTGTTTTGAGTTAAGATAGTAGTCAAAGAAAGAAATATAAGATTTGGATCAAGTATCAGTTGACTTAATGGCAGTAGCGGCATACTTCTATGGAGTGGGTACGGACTGATTGTATGAATATAATAGAATATGGGAAGAGTGTAGCGGTAGAGAAGGAACCCAGTACGATGTCTTATATGTTACTTAGGTGTTTGATACGGTGCCCCAAAAGACAGCTTCCATGTTATGAGTTCAAGCCTTTCCTGCAGTAGGCTTTCAGCACCTTGTTGGTTACATTCCATTATATATTCTTGTATTCTTACTCCCCCCTCCGGCGCTATGTCATACCTAAATTCGACTAATACCTAGTTTGGTTCTATGCTCTACAGCCCATATCCTCTATCCCTTGATGCAGTCGTCTTCGAGTAACCCCAGAAAGCATAGATAGGTTTTTGAAAGAAAGGAAGGGTAGCTTTGAAGTCAGCAGCGGTGGGCTCTAACGCATAGGCAATAAAGTAAGTCATAATTGGGGCTAAGACCTAAGACAGTAAGGTTCGAAGCCAACAGCAGAAGTCTTGTTAGCAGTAGATGCAGCTTGACAGCAAGTAAAGCAAGACTAAAGGAAGTACAGTGAGACACATAAGCAGTAAAGAAAGGATCTGAATCATAGGTTCTAGAATGTAGCTAGGGAGCTTAGGTCTTGGATACAGGGATATCTGATTTGATTCCGAAAGAGTGTAGCGGCAGTGAGCTTTATACAACTAAGTAATATCATAATAGTATAGTTAATCATATAGTTGAATCCGCTAGTAAGTAATGGAATTCTCATAGTCGAAGTTATATAGTATACGCTTGCCTCTTCTACTTGTATTAATTCCTAAGCCTGTTCCTGGCATTAATGTCTTTAAGTCGGACTCCCCCCACTAAAAGGAATTCATGGCTTTCCTTTATCTCCATAAGTATTATTATTATGAGAATCAAATTCGTCGGTATCAGAATCAAGGTAGAAATAAGGCGCTGAAAGCCTCAGCAATCAGAGTAGCGGTAGTAAGGCATTAGAACCACCACCTATGAGACTTGAACTAAGAAGTAAGGCTCTAGCTGTAAATACAGGATGAAAGAAAGGATGCTCAGGGAATTAACCTACAAAAAGTAAGGCGCTGAAAGCCCATCAAAAACGAGTGTGTGTTGGCCACGTTTTCCCGTGTTTTTTTAATTCAATTCGAAAGCTCCCTGCCGCTAGTGTGCGTCTCATCTCTTGCCAATCAATAATCAATACAGAGAGGCACTTAAAGCCTGTGACTGATTTCGATTTCTGTCTTTCTTTCCCGCATCAAAGCATGGATAAGTAAACTAGTGAAATAGGGCTGTGGGTTAAACGCCACGGTCTACAGAAAGAGGTGATTGTGCTCTCGTATCAAATCAATCAGAAAGAATGCTTAGCCCATTTTAGAATACCCACATTACGGAGCGGTATCCTCTCTACAAGAGATGCCCTTGCTTGATATAGATTTTATAACTAACTTAGCACACCTAAACTCCGATGCATCATCAGAGGAGAGTTTCTTAGTTGAAATGATGGATTCCAAAAAAGCCACTACAGTTATGTTCAAGAACCAGAGCTGTACTACCGGTCTGAAACTCTATAGGGAGCAGAGATGAGCCAGTCAAATAAGAGCACTATACTGGGCCTATATAATAAGTCTCGCAAGGTAGAATCTTTCACCAAGGAAAAGAGAAAGACAGGGTTGCCACAAGGCAAGGGTATCAAAGACATTGAGACGACAAACACAGGTGACACACACAGGAAAAAACACTTTCTTTTGAGTAGTTGTTTGGCGGTAAGGTAGTCTAGATTTTAGTAACAGGAGAGTCGACCCCAAAAGAAGTAAGAAAACTGGGATTACTCGTATAAGGTCAAAATCCAGTATTGGTGGAGCACTGGGAAGGGCGGATTCAAGTTCCATTACATTTGTTTGTTGGCGAAAGAGCCAAGACACTAGGAATCACCCTTACTTTAGTTTCAACTTCACCTCTATATGTGGGCATCCAAAAAGATCTTATATATACGACAACACTCGAACAAACTGCGGATTATGAATTCTGAGCTTCTTATTCAACTTCATTTCTATAAGGAGAAAACAATAACTGGTATAATACCACAAGAAAGAAAACAGGTAGAATACGCCCAGCTCGTACTAGGCGAACTGAAAGAGACTAAAGAATAGAACCGCTTGGAGCTTACTATGGAACCGACACTGTAAACTCTCCCTTTAGCACAGTGAAAGGCTTCCCTGCCGCGTAAGAAAGGAACCCACCAGGCGCAACTGCAACTCTCATGAATGGAAATAGAATCTATACGAAGTTATTACAAGTCCAGAGTTAACCTGTGTACCTGGGTCCGTAAGCAGCTCAATTCCTAAATTCGACGAGGATACGCTAAAATCAGTTGCAAGCAATTCTTCAAGTGGAGAGTCGGTTTCAAGATCATAAATAAGCGGGAACGGAGGCTAAAGGCAGCGCTGCAGGATATCAATCTTGGTTTCCAGCCCCAAGTACAAGTAGTCTAGTAGTCCAACAACATAATGCTGAAGTGCTAAGTGTAGTAGAGTAAGGTTGAAAGTTTGCTAGTTCATCGTATCGTAAGATGGACTAGCGGCCCTGCCGCGTAACACGCTAAAAGCAGACTACAAAGGACTTAGTATAAGCTTGGTTTGTTTCGGACTGCCACTCAACTCACAGCCCCGGCCCAGAAGTTGACTGGCATTTAGATAGACGAAGCTCGTCGTAGGTGGACAACCCTGAAACCATTCCACGAGACATAACCATTCCGTCAAATCGGGCGCAATGGAACAAGTTCACCCCATAAGATAAGAAGAAAGTGCCGATCTTTGTAGTGATTCCGTAAAGATTCACATAGATCGATCATAGGCCTGCTGGCGAGAAAGAAAGAGTCTAAAGCGATGAGTAATGCTAGTTTTTATGCAAAGCTAACCGAAGTTAAGGGCAGCGATAATGAGCTGGCACGCACCGATACAAACTCCGGCCATAATCAAGCTTCGACGAGAGCAAAAGGTTTTCTCTCATAAGATCACGTGGATGTAAAGGATTAGGACTGGTCTGACACTGACTGCAATCGCAGGGAAGGGAACTGAACCATACTTAGCCACTTCCCATCTATCCTATATGAAAGATTATGAATCTACGGGTGAACCAGCATTCGCAAGCGAACAACAAAAAAGTCCACCTGTGCTCATAGAGGGGAGACACTTTTAGAGACCGAGCCAATAACTCGGGCCCCTCCTAATAGAAGTTTGAGCCTTGGCTTATGCTGTCCCTTTCTTAGCCTTACATCTTACAACTGTTAGGTAGCAAGCGATATGGATTTCCAAAGTGTTCTTTGACATTGTTTTCTCAGCAGGGTAGCTTATTCTTGTTTATAAATGCTCCAACTCCTACAACCTTCCTTTCGACTTGACTAAGCGCTTTAAGTGCAGTAAATAAGAATCTTCTCCCGATCAACTCATAGCAGGAGGAGTGAAAAGAGGAACCCCTTGAGCTACGGTAATTAAAGCATTTTAGCATATTCTAAAGAAGAATAGATCCGGTACTTTTCCTACTCCCTCTGGAAGCAATCGGGAGTGAAACCGCTTAGACCTGTGTACTGTAGTGAGCTTGACAAAGAGCCCCTCCATACAAAAAACTCTGCGTGTTGGCTAAGACAAACATGTTAAACAAGTAAATGAGCAACGGCTTTAAGATATCAGAGTATGAAACACTTATTAAGTAATGGGGCACTTATATTCTTTTCTTACTTTCAATTCGTTTAAGCAGTGTGAGGGGTTTCAACAAGCAGTGAGGTTCTAGAGGTTATGAACTATAATCTAAGATTTGTGAGGTTGTTTACTATAATCTAAGGTTAGTGAGGTTGTTTACCGATTTCTATACTATGTCCGTTCAATTCATTCTTTGTTTACTTGACTCTGCGCTCTCAAGTCAGGGTGAAGGGCAGGTAAGAATATCTTAAATGTGAAGCGGTAAGGATAGGATAGTTTTGGGGAGTTTAAGTTGAAGGAGATTAATTCAAAGTCAAAGGTAAATACTAAGGGTTTCAGCCAGCCCTAATACAATCCCCCTCCCACTTACTGCCTTTTTGAGTCCATATAGAGGGCCAGTTGGCTTCCAAAGAGTGCCAGTCGTTCCTCGCGAGTCACTCTTTCTTTTGAAAGTGAGTTCGCCTTCCTTATTGTTGTTTTGTAGCTACTCAATTACGGAGTTAGGAATAACGCAGAGTTTGATGAGCGAAGTAGGAGCCTGGCTTTACAAAAGCAATAGCCTTATTAGTAAACTGGAAAGCTAGTGAGTGACCTAAGTTTAGTAGGAATTCGGAATAACCAAAAAGTAGTAGTGTTTAAGCAGTTGTGCTAGAATCCGCTCTTGGGAGTGAATCCGCCGTTGATGCAAAATAAGCAGTTCCCCACTATGAATTGAATAAGATAAGAAAGCTCACAACAGATCAAAGCGGTAGAAGAGAAAGGAGCGTGCGATTCCCCATTAATAAGTTTCGAAATACATATTTTGGGGGGTAAGATAGAGAGAAGAATGGTCGGGTGAGCACTAACTAAACACTGACCGAATTGGAGTTTGTAGGAGGCGCGCCGATGACAATGCATGTAAGCGGTATGGCCGGCAAACTTAGCTGAGTAGGAAAGAAAGCGCTTAATGGAATAGCTCTCCAAAGTTCCCTCTTTCGAAACTAGTGCAATCAAATCAATATAAGATAGAAGGAATGGACGATATATATTCGAATTAAGTAATCCCGTGAATTCCTTCTCAAATGAAATAGCGTATCTAAAGAAAGATGGAAAAAGTGGTACATCGTTTGTCTCGTTTTTCATCGAATCGTCTCTTGCAAGACATGCTAAATCCAGTTTCCGTGACGAGTGAAAGTAGTCGCTTTCTCGCATTATCAAATGATTATGCCTTTTTGAAGGGAAAAGTGCTTTTTGCCAAAAACACGGGGTGTCGACCCTTTTATAACCACCCTTTCTTTCAAGGAAAAAGACGCAAGACAGAATAGAGAAGGAAAGGAGATGGCCTCTGGTGCTATCGTTCGAATGCTTGATGCTTGCTTTTAGGACTTCTGTTCCCTCAAACCCTATGTCATTGATGCGCCTTATGAGGACACCTTAGTTTAGCGTTGGCGATTCGAGACCAAACCTTTCCTCTCTTAGTGAGTTGACGATCGCGCTTCTCTCTTAGGTTGGTTTTTACCGGTCTTTGAAAGGATCAGCTAGCAGTAGCCAGTTCAAAGTATGAAAGCATGGGCCTTATTAGATGTGTGGCTTCTAGCTCTCGTAGTCTGAGTAGCAAGCGGGTATCAGCCCAGCTTGTAATAGATAAAGGCAGCTGTAGCCCCGGTCAGGTAGTCCGGGAATGAGCATTGGTCCAAGTGATAAGGTGAGGTAATTAAGCAGGTAAGACAGTAAGAATAGGCAAGGATCCCCTGATTTTCAAATAATAAAAAAGGTAAGTAGTCGTAGCTGCACAATAAGCGGTAAGAGCAAAGGTTGGTTTTCGGCCGATAAGAGAAATTGCCAAGGTAATGAAATAGTTAGGTAGGAAAGAGTACATTAGCATGGGCAAAGATTGAGTCATAGATAGTCGCCCGAACTGCCTTATAGATGGAAGCTGAGTAATCAGGCAAGAAGACATACTTTTCATTAACCTTAAGGAGTGGTGCTATAGTCTTAGTCATTAACCTCCTGTAAGTCAAGTGAGGGGTTTTTCTCCCGCTTTTTGTAATCCAGTAGCAGGAAAGCTAGCAGCAGTCTAAACTAGAGCAATTAGAACTCTTAAGCTGGAGTCTTCAAAGCTAGAGCGGAGTCGGTTCCTTTTTATTTAGTGCAATATTGAGTGTTCTTAAAAGGCTAGTTCCCTTAAGCTTATTTTGTGAGAGTACATCCCCTCTTAGGTAAAGGGCATCCGGTGCTGGTGCTTGTCTATTAGCCAACCCTTCTGTCCCAGTTCCGGTTGCTAGCCAAATCACATAAAGTGAGCTAGCAAGCCGCCGCCCTTTCATCATTGGATGGGCTAACTCGCTTAAAACCGCTTTCAATTTCTTAAACAAAACCCTTATGGATAATGGATATTGAAACCTTACTTCCCTTTGCCCTTCTATGCCTGTATGGAAAGAAGTAAGCATTCGGCCTCTGAATCAGACTAGCACACAGCCTGCCCCCTTGTCTTAACACAATGCTCCTACTTTACTTCCTCTCAATTTAAGGTTGATTCCCCATACATCTACGATCAATTAGGCGTATCCTAAAACATAAGACCTATCCTGTCCTGTCTGTATACTATCAAATTGTTGTTAGTGAAGAAGGGAGTCCCTTACTTGAAATAAACTAAATCCCAGGGTAGAAGAGAACCAGATAAGCTCGTACCAACGAAGAAGACACGCGGAAGTTGATAGATTCGGAGCACGAACTAGTTAAGATTACGTGTCCATTCATTCCATTCACATCGGTACAGGGCACGCCGAGGAACTATCCTGCGCTGTGCATACCTGGTTCACCCATTAGAGTCATTTTCCATTCACGGCGAACTTACCACCACCACAAAATCCATCGATGAATTCCTTATCCAAAAAGTGTTGAAAACGCTTAAGGTGAGAAGTCAATAGAATAGCCGAATTCCCCACATAGATGGGATCGAGCCCAGCCCACATCGAGAAGCAAAGGAAGGAAAAGAGGGCAGCGAAAGAATTGAGCTGGCTAGAAGTTCAATCATTCCGCATTCATTCGCTAGGAATTTATTGCAGAAGCGGAATACTTGGCTGAAAGCTTCTCAGCGCTATAAACGTATGTTTTTACCTATTCGACCATTCTAAACGTGGCTTCAAAGCTAGCGCTTGCTGCAACGGGAATGGAGCTTAGCCCTTTCATTATCGAGGGAATGGTTTTTAAGCCAACAAAGGAACTCTTTATTGTGTGCTCTGAGGAACTGAATGAAAAGGCCTTCCGGTGATGGTACTATCTATAGACCGCTGAAGATATACTGTGAGAACTCTGCTGCCCTTCCTTGCCTTCTCCAACAACAACAAGTCGTCTAGCAAGTGAACCATGACGTAAAGTACTATGTTTTGAAGGAAATGGGGTTGAATCCTCTAGTTTCGATAGATCACACCAGCATGATGATAGCTGACTCTTTTCGAAAAAGTGTAAATCCTGGGCCACTGCCTGGAGACATTCCGTAGGCAATTCTCTGGTCTTTTCTTTCCGAGGAGCTGAGTTTTGTGCCGCGGTAAAACAAGGGGGGTAAGTTAAAGAACCAATTTGAGGGCAAGAGTAAAAAATAGGAAGTAAACGACTTGGTCTCTTCCCCTTTCAATCGGCCGGGAAAGGTTGAGTCTGACCCGCGCAGAAACCAACCTTGAAAGGAATAGTTTGAACTAATTGCCTGTTTCCCAACAAAAGTAGGGTAGGGCAGGGAAGGCCAATGCCTTTGATCAGAGTCATTCAATCTCAAACTGACTATGCTACTCGCCCTTACCTTTGTGTCTTTATCATTAGGCAGCGACCTTTGTAAAGGTCTTACTCTTGACTTTGGACTATTAGGCTTACTATGCCAATACTGGTTACTTTCTTTCTAACCACAAACGGGATCAAGGTCATCATTTACTTACAGCGGCAGCTAATTCCCTGCGCAAGTCATCTTCCTTAAGATTATCTATCTTCGGCTGTTGATTCCGATGCGTCTCTTTCTTCGTCTGTTTTAGAGTTTTAGCCAGGTAGTGACTATACGGACGTTGAAAGAAGACCAGGAGGGTTGGTTTCAGCGTGCTTCGTGAGAACGAACTGTACGTGAAGAGATATAAGTGCAGGGCAGACGAAGGTGTTCTTTATTGGGCACTGGATTCATTTGCGAGGTCCAGATGGACAAGGGGAAGGTCCGAGCCGACCTCGACGAGAATGGGAGATTCCGAAAAGAGTCGAAGAGGTTAGGTCGTTTCTGGGACTAGTTTACTCTTACCTAAGGTTAATTAAGGGGAAAGACTCCTCCCAACACTGATTTATTGAGGGTCGAGTCGTTGTAAAAAGGCTAGACCAACTGCTTAAGATGACGGACGAACCGCCCGGACGACGATGTGCCGTTTGAGGTGAACACGGATCTGATTACGCCAGAGGAGGTTATATGGTGCTGGAGGGATTCAAGGTTGCTTACGAGAGCCGGAAGCTCAACGACCGGGAACAGAGGTACTCGGCACACGATAAGGAGATGGATCCTATATGATGAGCTCAAAAGTGAATGAAGACAAGGGCAAGCTGGAAAGGCGTTCGGTTCATTGGTCTGGTCTTTCGCTTGTACGTACATCGGCTTGTTGGTGCTTGGAATAATCAAATGCGCTACCCGGATAAATTGTAGTTTGCTTAAGTTGTTTCGTTAGGTTCATGAGCGGCAGACATGGGAACATGCTGTATGTCAATCAAAAATAAGCTGTTGGGGCTCTTGCGCGCGGTACATGTGGCTCTTTGAATAAAGTTGCTCTAGTTGGTATACAGGCCGGCTAATCGAAACAGTATGGGAAATCTGGGAAAGAGGCATCGCAAATATGGGGAGGCCCGGCGCACGAAGCAGGAGGAAATCGCTGGAACTTCTCATATTACATCTTGACCAACAGACTTCAGCGGACACCTGGGATGACTGACAAGCGTAAGTAACATGGTTTCGACCTCTCCGTCTCAAAGGAAATGACTTAGGCAGACGTACCACTGCTGGACAGCTATAGAAAGCCCGACAGACCTATAAGAAAATAACACTTGATAGATTTTTGTGGCTCTGTGCATCCTACAACTAGCAGCTCCTTCTATGTCCCCTTCTTCTCGAATCCATATAGATCCAAAGATGACATACCCATTCGTACCATCTAAACAGCTCCCTTGCCTTACTTCTTCCTTCCTCTGTCAATTCCATATCTGTCTCGCCTGCTAAGTTCGTTATTCAAAAAATCAACGTCTACAACGGGACGGCGGGTCCAACTTACCATCTTATCCACTACAGGAATATCATGGCACTGAACACATCATAAGACTATCTTCTGTGTGCCGTGGCCGAGATCATAATGGAGTTTTTCTTTCGTTTGTTAGCAGGTATTGGTTCTATTTTCGAATGGTTACAGGTGTGGGGACTGATCGGCCAAAGCAGCTACCAGAGGATGATCCGTGATTCCCTTTCCTTTCATAGGGAAGGAAGGATAAGAAAGGTTTTTTGGATACGGGTAATTTTTCCCAACCCGAACCAGAGTATAAATAGTAAGATAGATAAAGAGAAACATCGATCCAATCTAGAAATAGGATCACTCTCGCTCTTCAGCGCCCCGGTCGAATACATAGATGATTCATCAATAGCAGCATTTCTTTGATATTCTTCTTTCTTGCTATTAGCCATTTTATTCCTAGAGAAAGCGTCATAGCTATCACGACTCTAACCTATGTGCATGCCCTATTGATACCTTCGGTCGTTTGTAACCTCCACACTCTATTCGAAAACACCTCCGGCCCCTCGCATTTCATATTACGCGATTGAAGTTGTCTCTTTATCTTGCCTTGTTCCTGTTGAACGGGGAAATTGCAATCTTGACTTAAGATGAATCGCAGTTATCGGCGTCAAAAAGAGGAAGTTCAGAAGATCAGTTCATTTGCCTGCTTTATTTGAAAAACCTTGCCCTAACTTTACCATTCTTTCGAAGTATCTAGCACTCTCTCTCCTTTGCTCCAATCCAAGGTACAATCCAATTGGGGGATATGAAAGATGCCTCTGAAAGTAAGTTATTTACCTATTGATTACTGTTTACATGGATGAAAAACCAGCTTTCCGTTATGGATTGACTAGTTCTATTTAGGCTTTCAGATTGGAATTGAAGCTCTTTCCACTTTCATGATACAATAAAGTAAAGTCAGGGTTTTCAGGGTCGAATATGCAGGAAACCGCAGGCTTGACTATAGTTGCATCGATCGAGTCCTTTAACATCTGACATTGATAACTCGCCCCTATTTATGACTTTGACTAGAGCACTTATGTAAAAGCTTCCAAATGCGCTTCCTTCCTTTCCATACTCCCTTATCGCCTGGGCCTGGAGAAACACTCAGACCCCTATGTGATACTGGAACAAAGACTATTGAGCAGGTGCCATATTGATCCAATAGATATCGCCCCGGAGCTCTTACACGAGCATGAGGTTTAAGATGAAAGTGTCTTTTCAAAGAAAGAAGAAAAAAAGCATTGTCCCTCTCTAAGCCACTCGTAAATGGTGCTCCACCAGAAACCAAATTCCCTACCTACTTGTATTCAATCGAGAAATCATACGTACTACGTGATACGGGCATACTATACAAATCAATTGCCTACGAGACATACCACTTGGAATGGAAGAGTTCGAAGGCATTAAATGCTCTTAGAGCTCTCAAAGGATTACTGCTCGTATGGTTCCCAGGCGCCGTTCATCAAAAAAGGATACTCGAATTGCTCCCTTATTTGTTCCAATATATATCCCTTTCTTTAAAAGCAATCATCTGAACTCGATAGGGTTTTGTTTCACTGCAGCATCGGACAGGAGGGAAAGCGAATCTCGCTATAGGGGCTTTTGCCTTGCTCTTTCTCCGATCCTCACGGACATTTCTTTAACAAAACAATCCTTTATTCCTTCTACTACATAGTCGTTTTCCAAGCCCACCCGGCTTTCAGCACCTTAGATTTATAAAACACAGTAAAGTAAGCACGAGATCTCTTAGGAATAATAGTGAAAGTCGAAGCACCTGGAAAAAGGATCGATAATCGGCTTTCCGCTCCGGCCCCTCGCATTTAATCGATTTCTTTGACAGGGGGTTTTCAAGCTTTAGTTCGGCTTGTTCTCTTTCTTCCTGGAATTCCATCTCTTTTCCTCTTCTGGTCTGCTGATGATGAAAGAGCATCTACGGCAGCCTTATCTTTTTAGGATGATCCTCTCTTTTAGGGAGAAAGCCAATTGAAGAATCCGCGGATGTAGACTCTTATTGGATATCTAATCTTATTCATTATTAATAAGTCTATGAAGCAGATTGTCGAAAAGCACTTTGTCTTCTCATCGCTTGCCGCATATTCAAAGTCTAGGATTGATAGGAAGCGAGTCGAAATCCACTCTTTCACTTCAAAGCCAATCTTTTGCCCGAACTGGAACTTTCTTTGAATTTAACTAAGTAACATCTGACTCATTGGAGTTCAACCTTAGCTTAGATTCCCTATACTCCATTTCTATTCAAAGTAACTTACTTCCGGTAAAAGAACAGGAGAGACGACGGATGCTCCTTTAGAACTTCTGATCTCAGTATCCACCCTGAAGCCTGCTCCTCAATAAAGCCTTTTTTTCTTCTTAACTTAATACCATCGACATCTTCCCCCTCAATCTCCCTACAGACTGGTGAACAACTAAGAATGGGACAAAACCCTTCGGATAACTCTTATGCTCAGAAAGAATTAGAGTCATTTCAAATATAGGATCTATTCTAAAAAACGAAAAACAAGACTTGCTTGGGGATCTCTCTCAACCCATACTGCTTGCCGTAAAGAGCTCTTTCTCATCCTTACATGGAATTACCTTTTCGATACTTTATGATTACCTTGTGTTATTCGATATCCTCATTCGGCTTAGTTCGTTCCGCTGGGGCTAGGGTGGTAATAGATCTGAAGTCAGTGCCTTTCTTCCTTGCCTTACTTAGTGTCTGTCTCCGATGTGATTGAGTAATATTAGTCGACAGCCCTACTCAAAAGCTCTTTCTAATCAATGAGGAAGCTTATAGGGGAGGAGTCTCCGCCTTTTTGCCATCTTGTCCATCTTGGCCATCCAATGGGGTTAGTCGGTAGGTCGTCTATTCGGGCTGGGCTTATGGAAGATGTTGCTTTCGTTGCAGAGGTAACTAGGTCCTTCCACCCACAAGTATACGGCATGGCACACATCAGAGTCAGCCAGGGGCGAGCAGCAAAGCGAACAGAGTCAGGCCAAACCACTTCACCAGTCCGGAGTAGAGCAGCCCCTTATCCAGTATAAGCCTAGTCCGTCTTCACTCAGAATCCTAAGCTACGGCACGCGAAAGAATGGTTCCATGAATCATGGGTGGATCTTAATAGGCGACTGGGGGATTGGCTGGTTAACTACTACTACCAGGGGATTGGCTGGTTAACTACTACTACTAGATAGCAACTTCGGCCCACTATGGGCTATCCCAGCTTCTTAGGAAGCCACTTTCTATTTATAGTGCTTTCCTTTCACATTGAATCTCCCTCTCAGACCCAAACCTTAACTCAGTCAATTGCGTCGACTCCACTACAGTCTGTGTGAATAGCCCTGAATAGCAGGAACCACTCAAAGTTGACTAAAAAGAAAGTGGTAACTACTACATCGGTTGAACAGCTATGAAGGAAGAACCAGAGCGGGAACTAGCCCAACAGCTGGGGTTCACAGCCCCATATGGAGTTCCTTTTCAAACCCGAGAGTTGCTGACCTAGGCGAGTAAGGGGAAAGTCTTAACTATAAACTAGGCGAGCCTGGGGAATGCTTCTTTACCAAAGAGATTCTATAACAAAGAAGAATGGAATCTACTTATGTTATTCTTCTAAACTGCCTTATCTGTTGGCCTCTTAAGAAGGATTTTGCATCACTTAGCTGTATCAGAGAGATGGAATGAATCCCCGAAACTTATTATAGGGCTCCCTCTTTGGCAAGAAGAATGAAGCTAACCAAATGGAAATGAATCAATCACTGAAGCACAAGAAAGCGGGCATTGATGCTGCAAAGCTGGGATGGGCTAGCGATAGCACTCCGGACTGACCACCAACAGAGCTTATTCCTTCAACGGCGAATTCAATACCAGCTTCACCACGCCCTTAAAGCGCCTAGGGAACTTCACTTTTCGAATCAATTCCATCCCAGGCTTATGATCTTGAAACGGAGTCTTCTCTCCAAGTCCGGTTTTAGTCCTCCTCTTGCCAACCTAGTGCTCTTAAAGGAAATAGAAAATGACACTGATGAGTCTTAATAGGGATCTTCATCATAATCTCCGTGTTTGTTGTCGGGTCTGCAAGAAAGGAAGCAGTGGGGTATCTCGGAACAGGCGCAGAATCATCCGTTTTTGTTTTGTCAACTAGATGCGGATTCTATTTCTTCCGCAGTGAATGAATCAATTCCAGTAGTGTCTTGTCTGTCTAGTAGTTGCTTGGTTAGCCAACTAACTCCTACGCGCCTTTTCGCTCACTGACGCGTCACATTAGCCTACTAACTCCTACGCGCTACATTAGTTTCTCTGCCGCGGAACCCCGAACTCCTGCCGCGGAACATTATACGTTCCTTGTCTAGTAGTTCCTTGTCTGTCGACTTGTCTAGTCGTGGCTTGTCGACTTGTCTAGTAGTGTCAGCTCAATTCTTCGCTGCCCTTTCTTTATCTTATTAAGAAGCCGAGCCTCTACTTATTGAAACAAGCTGCTTTCTAACCTACGAATTCAAAGATAGGGTTAATGACTTTGCTTCAAAGGTTGATACCAAACCACAGCAATAAGAATAAGAATGAAAGAATTGAGGGCTCTCCTCGCGTGTAGAGGGCAACAACTAGAGACACTGAAAGCATATATCCGGAAAGTATACACTCTAGAATGTAATAGATACGCAGTAGTGGCACGGATGCTCTTCTATATTATATTCTAATTATAGGAATTAACTACCCGCAGACAAGTAACAGAACTAGAGCTGGACATTATACTGCTTACTTTAGCGCTAAGGAACCAACAACAGATTGAGTAGTAACAGAGCAAAGGTAATAATTTCACTCCCTAAAGCAAGCAAGAACAAGAACAATGGAATCCCGAGTTTACATAGGGGCTGTTGAATCCGAACACTGGACTTTCAGTTAAGAAATAAGAATAAGTTGACTACGGCTATGAAGGTTATAAAACTAAAGAATCAAACCGGTAAGTAATAGCAGCAGTCTTAAAGGAGCCACCAACACAACTACTGGGAAGTCAGAATGGAATGATCAACTAAAGGGCAGCGAAGATGGCTAGCTCATCTGGTATCAGAATTAGGCTCCTAGGCAACAAGTACTTCTTTAAACAAGAAATCAAGAATACTTGCCGGCTCCTCCCTTCCTGAACCATGCATTCTAGGCAATTCAACAGGGAATGAAACAAGATATACTGAATTGCAACGGAGCTCTAAGTAAATAGTTGCATTAAGAAGGAGCAAAGCGCAGCGGAGCTCTATTATAGTAATTTCGAATGTTGAATCTTTTAAGCGTGTGAGCAAGCTTGGGAGCAAGTTTAGGAAAGCCAGCAAGAAATAGGGATCGGGGGTAAATGCAATCTATTCTAATGCTTATTGCTACAAGCAGCCTTTAAAGCATTTTTAGCAGTCCAATATAAACAACTAGAAAACTCCATAAAAGAATCAAGAGTAGCGCTGGTAACTAGAAGATTGTGAACTAATGCTTCTAGGGTTCCTAACACTGCCAACAGGGACTTACCCCTTACTTACCTAGCTCGAGCTCACACGGCTAATTGCTTTCCTTATTGGGATTGATTTCCTATTGCTTGTGTGTCTGGTCAATCAAGCTTTCGACGAGTTACTCTTGGTTTCGGGGCCAGGGAAGGGGACCGACTATATACTTTACACTGTTATAGCCCTTGTTCGGTGAAGAACCGAGCCAGCCGGTTGGGATAGAACCTACGCACAAGCTTCGCGCTCCGCCTTTCTTGCATGAAACTAGACGAAGGGAAGACCTCGGGTGTCGCACATCGATCTATTCTAATTGAGTTAAGGGCGCTAGACTGCTAATCCGCCATCCTCCGAATAGAAAGAATCCAGGAAATAAGATGAATAGCTCAGTACACTCCCGTTCAATGTCTACAGCAATAAACAAAAGGGCAGCGAAGAGTGAGCTGCCTGGCTCTCCCTGGGACGAGATACTAAGTAGCCCCTGGCTTTCCTTTGTTTCAGGTGGACCTGTCTCTTCAGGATTCTGTCTCTCTTCTCCAAGCAGCAATCAATTATTAATGCAGTAATGAAATAAGTCCGGCAGAACGGAAATGGGAATTCAAACCAATAAGGGTAAAGCTCCATCAAGGCTGTCTTAGGAACAAACGCGCTACTTTCGGGCGCTTACGCTTACTCTTGGGGTCGGAGTTCTAATATTGGTTCTTCAAATCGGAAGTAAGAGAGTGAGTGCGCTAGCGAGTTTAGAGTTCGGAGCTTGAATAACAACCCGAATTTCTTTTCAACAATCAAGGATGCCTCCGCCTATGTCCTGAATGAGGGTAATTAGATATAGATGATGAAATTCTTTGTTTACCAATAGCAGGAGACAAGAGAGTCATATAAGAGATAAAGAACTAACAGTGCTCATAAATCATATGAGTGAGAGAGAACGAAAAGTGTTCATGAAATAAGTGATACTAAAGTAACAAGCTGCGCGCACTAATGATTCTTTAAAGCATGAAATTCCTATCTTATTGATGTAAGCAGGTGTATTCCGTCAGCCCTTCGTTCACCCTTCCGACTCTAGCTAATGGAAAACGTAGTTTGTTTGAATGGTAGTAATCGTCGACAACCCAACCGAAGCAATTACTTTATAGGCAGAGGCTAGGCTACCTCCTATCTTTCCCGAAGGTAATGCCAGGGCCTTTTCTTTACTTTTCACTCTTGATGCCAAGAAGGATACCGCCCATATATAGCGAGACAGACCATTCTTCATAGTCGGAGATCAAATCGCTTTCAGCACCTTGTGTTTGTTGGAGAGGGATTATCGTGCCAACCAAAGAACTCGGTTAATCATCTTATCTTGGATCGTCGAACTACTTTTACTCGATTTGATTTAGACTGATTCTTCGTCGGAATCATCCCGATCTCTCTTTCCGAGGGTCCAAAGAAAACATAACCTCTTAGAGTTCCCCCACCGTCGGAATCCTCAAACCAATAGATTTTGGATTCATATTATTATGAATGAAAATAAGCAAATTGAACATCTATTCCGGAGTTCACCTGTGTTCACCTGTGCTCAGCGGCAGTGTTATGGAGTCCTGTGCTTTATATAAAATAACCGCTTTTAGGTCTTCAGGGTTCGAAATCTCATAGTAAGTTATTGTGAACGACTCCGATGCTCTTTCTATTTAAGAGGAAGCCGTTGGAGGAATAAGAGATGCTGCTAAGATCCTAAGTGTCTTTATTGCTTTTTCTTGCATAAGGGAATATCCAATCCTTTTTCTGACTTAATAGGGATGATGCTGGAACTGGATTTCCTACACTTCATGACCGCGATTCAGATAAGATAGATGGAACTACCACGACTACCTAAAAAAGGTGTATGCACGGGTTTCAAGATGGAATTCAATTAGGCTTATACGGGGAAGAATAAGGTAAGAGTCAAATGTGTGGATCCCTAGGAAGATGTTCAACGACCCTATCCTTTCCGTCCAGAAATCATTGTAGCAAAGCTATGACATTGCCTGCTTCAGAGCTAATAGGTAGTATTCTATTATCAAGAAAGGAGCACCCGCCAACATTGAACCTTCAAGGTAAGATAGTGTGTCAGTGAACACGCAGTGGTTCCGGGCATAGACCTATAGAAAGAAAAGATTGGTGGTTCCACATGCCAACACACAGAAAGTTTCGACTAGCCAAAGCTTGCTTCGTCTGGGCCAATAATCTGAAACAGCAAATCAACGCACACGCCTAAAAACCACTTCCTAGGAGAGGCGGATCTATCAATAGTAGAACTAGCTAGAGGCTTGGTTTTGGCAAAGCTCTGTTCTTATGAAGGCGAGGGGCGCTTTTAGGTCATTTCTATATCTAATTTGCACTCTGAGGCAAGCGGGCATGGATTTCAAGATTAACGATATGGGATTCCCTCCATCCAGCGATCACGTTAGGTTAATCGAAAACGTGTAATCAATGGGCCTGAAAGCATGTTTCTCTGCGGATCTCTTCTTTTTGCACCTCTTTGGTCTAGCCAGTCTAATAACTGCCCTACTAATCCAACTCAATATGTTATCTTGATCGAGTGGATCGACCTCAGCAGATCACGAAGCGATCTCTCGGCCAGCTAAGTTAGGAACGAAATGTCAAATTCAAATCGACCTACCTCAGCAGCGAGACCGCATCCACGACTATAGCAACCTTTACATGCCCCACCACATTGTTCTGGATGCATTTCTACAAAAAGCTTTATGAGTTTCTCCGCTTTCCTAACTTGCATTTCTGAATCAAACTTCTTTTCTTCGTCATCCGCAAAGATAGTAACCATTTGACTCCTAGAGTAGGTCGTTCCTCCGTGTCCTCTACAAATAGCGTAAGTAATAGAGTAGCTCTTCCCGGATTTCTTTCAGGCAAGGAGGTATCTCTATTATTATTTCCCCTAAATTATTGCAGCTATCGCCCGAACAATAGACGAAGAGGGGCTTCCTATTATACAATATGCAAATCCAAGTAGTTTCACAGACTTAGCTATAGGATTCGGAATCTTACGATGAGCTAAAACAACAAGAAGTGCTCTCTTCCCGCCTTGCCTGGCTTCTTTGCCTATCCTGCCCCTCCAGCTGCTAGTAGTTCCATGAGTAATGAGTTCAGTCCTTCTTTACGTTTAAGTTCCTATATTACGAGAGCTCTTATAGGACGCAGCTTTCAAATCAATGATTGGTCGCCCTAGACATGATGAGGTCTTCGCTTCAATTGGTCAGTACGAGTCTGCTGCAATTTGAAGTTCCATTTCATAAGAATTGGGTGTCTACGACTCCCTCCGCTCACACTAGCTAGTATTTTGTCATTGATCTTCTGCATGTCTCTGGTCAAATGTGCCTATCCAGGGACGTGTAAAGCAGCGGTAGATGAAGATAGGTGTGAACAAAGCACTATTCCTTGAATCTCTTGTAGGAGTTGATGATAGTGGTCCGTGCTAAGCCTTTCATTCTTTCCGACCCAGAGCGAAAACGAAAGCAATTGTTTGTAAATATATTAAGACCACTCATTAAGTTTCGTGTGAAGGCGCAAGAACAAACGGGACGTCCATAACACGGGTAGCTTGCATGGGATACATACGAAAGAGGCTGTCGGAGTTGGTCGTCGATATCAAGGAGAATAGCAACCATATTTGAATACAGGCAGGTAGCAGTAAGATCTCTGTCTACAGAGAAGGCATGAGGGGTTTCATAAAGTGTCCTATCATTACTTATGGATAAAGCTCTGAAGCTGCTGCTTGTACGAAAAGAAGGGCAGTGAAGAGCCAAGACACTACTAAACAAGCAGACAAGCCGACAAGACGACAAGGAACGTATAATGTTCCGCGTAGGGCCAAGTAACTGCTAATGTTACGCGGCAGTGTTGCTATTACGTGTCGCGGCAGTAAACTCGTTGCGCGGCAGCTATGAAACTAGTGGTGCGTTAGCGAGCGAAAAGCGTCAGTGAACTCGTTACGCGGCAGTGTTGCTATTGCGTGTCGCGGCAGTGTTGCTATTCCGGTGTAGCGTCAGTAGTGCCTCGTGTCGCGGCAGGGCCGCTCTTAAAGCTGAAAGCCTAAGATGATCTGTAGCGGCGGAGTAAAATCAATACCTATACTTTACTTATACTAGATGCATAAGATTTGTCATACTAGATCACCCAATGGGTTGGTCGCTTGTCTTATTGGCCCCTTGTTTCCTATGTGTTTGTTGCAAGAGGAGAGGTGGGCGGGCAGGTCTATATCTATATAACTATTATTTGGTGTTGGGGGAGTATAGAACAACTTATTAGTCATATTCCTCCTCATAGGGATTATTAGCAAGATAGGGAGAATCTACAAGTTGGAGTTCCCGCAGGATAAGGTTAGGAAGCAACAGAAAGTGCTTTTGAATAGGAATATAGTAAGTCAGCAGCATAATAGCCTGGTGGAGTGGAATCCCTAGTTTCGTTTTAGTCGTATTAATATGTCTGAATAAGATCCTCGAATCGAATGCTCACATAAGGGTTAGGCGAAAGAAAAGAGTCCGGAGAAGCCTCTATAATAAGTCCGATGCGCAAGAGAGTTTCATTCCTATCTGGTATGCGCAAGGGAGAGAAATCAATGTTGGCAATGATCTGTTACATTCCTTTGTGACATATGAGATGCGCAAGCAAGTTCAATGACGAGTTTTCGGCGTAAGAAACAAGTCCTGTTTCGGGAGTTCCAGCAGGAGAATCAGCTGTTGTCAGTTGCAATTCTTATTCTTATGATGATCTTTATAGCAGAAGCAGAGAAACAGGCTATCGGAGTCCGTTTCTGAGTACAGGAGTTTCAGAGGTATCCCTTCAAGTTCCCTGTCCTTATTTGTTGGCTTTCACACCATCTTGTTAGTTATAGGCTGGTACTTACTTGGTGGGGTAGTTGGGTAGTAGTGAACTGCCTTACGCCCTAAACACAGGAATTGTAATAACTTCGTAATAACTTAATTACTTGCTACCGCCGAACACTGGACTTGCTTATCTTAAGAACTATTTTACTTGAGCAACTAGGAGCTGAGCTGCATCTACTGTTCTATCTTATTAATATACTATCTCATATAGACTCGACCCTCGGGCTAAGGATTATGTTTCCTCGGCATTCAGTCAATTCTTACTTCACTCCTAAAGCACACCCCATTCTTTTATGCAGTATTGAAAGAAAGAGCACTGTGTTAGTTACGCCTTTACCGACACAGTTTAGCATTCAGTCTTATATTTGTGTTAGCCAAGCATTCTGTCTTGGCAATTCCGGTCATTACAAGGCGGGACAAACCTTTACTTGAAAACTAGATATTCGATTCCTTCCTTTAACACCACCTATAGCTTACTTGGCTTGTTCAACAGATGCGCTTGCTGCTTACTTTAGATTCGATTTTGCCCTTCCTTGAGTTTTTGGAAGATCATCTCTTTGCGAATGTCCACGTAGCAGTGGCAAGTTTAGTGCGAAAGTAAGGAAAGGAAGCAGTTAGAGCAGGTCAGATTCCAAAGATGGGAGAGGAATCAAAAGATAAAGCACTTGTACAAAAGAAAGAAAGTACTGGTTTTTGGTTCTTGGAATGTAGTCTAGGAAAGTTTGACTTGTTTTAAGCAATGATAAGTACGAAACTCGGGATGAAACTCTTTCAGCCGAAGAACCCTATTGAGAAGCAAGCCCTTCCCTTGCGCCTGTAGCTGCCATGAATTCCCTATCTTGTCTATCTATTGGTGGCTCTAGAAATGAATTTGAACCTAACATCTTAGGCGCCGGCAAACACCACTGGAAGAAGCACCTCTATCAACTCGAAAAGAAAGATACTTGACTGTTGCTTTTCTCTTACTTATTAGTTGCTGCATTCTTATACTATCTAGTTAGTTGCTCCATTCTTATACTATCTAGTTTCATTCTATTACTTACTTGAATAATGCCTTAAGAATTAGCAAGAGGTGTATAGGAGCTGGATAAGAGGCAGTCTGGAGAGCAGCAGCAGTCCGGTATTAAGGTGTTGGTGACGAAGCTAGAAGGAATGTTTCAAGTTGTCTTAGTCAAGAGGAAAGAAAGGGTTAAAGAGGAAAGAGACAGGTATCGGAGTTGCGAGAAGTATGTTTTCTTTGTCATAGAAGTGGATAACAAAAGAGATAGGTACCGAGTCCAACAAGCTCCATAGTAAGGCTTAGAACTCGTTATTACCCTACGGACGCCGACGAAAGCAGGAGTGGTCCAAGCATCCAAAGTTAAGTCTAGGCCCTTTATTCTTCCACTTTTGGCCTGAGTGTCCCGCAGCTTAGCCCTGTGAAACTGATTTGACTGCTGGAGCAAGTAGGTTTGATTCGAGTGTTTCAGTGGAATTTGACTGACACACACATATAGATAGAATTTGGTAACCAAGGAGAGTTTATAGGTATCTTAAAGTAACTAAAGGAGTTTCGGCATAGCTCAACTCCCTGCCGCGACACGAGGAACTAGGGGAAGAAAATAAGGCTAAAGAGAAAGAGGAGCTACATTGGTAACCGACTTTGCACTCTAAAATGATAAAGTAAGAATGGAATTGACTAATGGAATTCTCAACTGCTGAAGTCAAGTATACTGTTTGTTATAGTAATGACCTGCACTCAAAGGTAGGAAAAAGCACAATTCGCCCGGTAAGAAGGGATGTATGTATATTGGTAACTGACCTAACCTGCGCCTCTTTCTCGAAAGAAAGTAAGAATTGCATAAGTAGAAAAGGGAGAGGCTATGCTATATAAAAGATAGTAATTAAGAAGAGAGGTAGGCTAAAGGCATGCTGTTGGATCCGTAGAGCCAGAGGCTCGGCAAGACATTCTATTAATTCGGATTCTGGCTCTAGTATTAGATATATCATAGGGGTACTGAATTGACTCTAAACTAAAGCAAGTAGGAAGATCTTTCTGGAGGTCCGCCAAGTAACGGCTTGGAGTGGAAGTGAAAAGAACTGGTTACGAATTAGATGCTTTCTATTGAAACTAATCTATACCCAGTGCTCGATAACAAGCTTAGGCAGAAGAAAAACCGGTTATAGTTCTAGGACCAGTATAGGTTGGCGCGTAAAGAAGAGGTTGATCGGGATCCTGAAAGTATACTCGCGGTTCTGAAAGGGGGGTGTTCGAGGAAAGTAAAAGACTAAAGCTCGACCAACGGGAGAGGAAAGGCCAAGACGACAAGGAACGTATAATGTGT